>ML835791.1:52727-81141 GCA_009831015.1 Picea engelmannii | reverse complement strand
AATCCTGTTCTTTTTATTGATTTACTAAATTTATAATTTATTAGTTTATTAATATTTATTTCTATATATTATTTATTTATTATTATTTTTTTTTAAGAAATTGATATCATAAAGAAAAGAGAAATAAATAAAATTATTTGCTAAATAACTAAAATAAAATGGACTTACCCAACTACATGCATTTTGCATGCGCTCCACGTGTTACTCCCACTTATTTCTAAAAATAAAAAAATAGGATGATCTTTTAACCCTAACTTTACTATTCCTCTTTCATTTGTTGGGTCGTCTAGTGGGTTTGCATGCTGAGGGTGAAGGTGGGGGTGAGGTGCGGCCAGGGTCTGGTTCCTCCCAAAGCTATGTTGGGGTATTTTGCTTCGTTTTGTTCTGAGATTGTTTTGTGTTGGTCTAGATCAGAAGTTAGATTTCATTACAGTATTCTCCAACAAAGTCCGGAGCCATATGTCTCAGCCAATTTTTTTTTTTTAGGGAATCTTAGCTTTACGCAGATATACCCCGTAACAGAACCTGTTCATCTCAAGTCATGGATAGAATATTGTAATACAGTTTTGTGTTTGTGGAGTATTCTCTGTATCAGTCTCTATACAGTTTTATTCTATAGTAGTTTTGGTTACTTTCTCATGGATAATATTTGGGGGGAAGGACTCTCGGTTTTTTTTTATAGCACCCTAAAAATTTGATGGGGACAACCATTGTTGGATGGCTTCTGGTGAAGATATTCAGATGAGTGGAAGAGCTGGACGGCGGGGAAAATATGGACGGCGAGGAAATGAAGCATTTGATATATTTACATTTCCTTTCAAATATTTTACCCTCACTCTTTATGTAAATCGACAACTCTAATATTAGCGTTCACCCAACTATTCTGGGTAAACTACATGTCCATTTTTATAGTGCCCTTTTAGCTTTTAGTTTTATTGGTGTTATTTTTTTTGGTTGATTTTCTCATTATCTGTCGTAATCTAAACCCCTGCGTATGGCGTGTAGTTAAGTGAGATAAGGCTTCACGGGCTTGGTGGTAACGTTGGGGTTCGTGTAATTTGTGTTGTATAGTGTTGCATGGTATCTCGGGAACTAGGAGCTTGGCCTTCAAGCTACGCAATTCCTGGATATGGAACCGAGCATGTATATGGTGAGGGTCTGGACCAAGAATGATGTATGGCTGGCTTCACTACCAGATATCGACTGGAATGAAGGGTAAAGAAGGTCTGTTCTCGCGTACCAATCCCAATCCATCCCAAGCTCTGGCTGAGGCGATTGCTAAACCATAACCCATTGCTCCTGGTTTGATCCTTCTACGGGAAAAGAACCTGAGATCATCTGAGTGAGTATCCCCTCGCCTTCACAAGATCAGAAGGGTAAGCAGCTTTATAGATGGAATAACAATGGGAAACTTGATCGCAGGTTGAGTTCTCTCTCCCTCCAACTAATTTTGTGTCGGGGGCTGATCGACTCTAAATGGAATTGGGAAGGCCTCTCGTTAAGCTTATGTCATTTGCCTTCTGGTATTTCTTTCGTGAATTTTTTTTTAAAATAATACAATTTTTGGCATAAAGCCAAAGAGCCAAGTTTTTTTTTCAAAAATAATACAATTTTTTTTATCTTACTGTGTAGTGCACTAGATCCCTCTCCTTGGTGGCTAAGAGTTGTTGAGCTCCCCTCATTACGTTAACAGAACCCTCAAGCAATCCACGCAGCAGTTGTTGTTTCGAAGAGACATCTGTAATGGAAAGGGCTTTGTGCTTGCGCTTGGCATTGATGATTGATCTGTGCTGGATTGGTGTCAGGCTTGGCACTTGCGCTGGGCTTGTATGACTTCTCTGTTGGTTTGTGTTCGACATATGACTGATCTGCTAGTTTGTGTTTGACATATGGTTGTTTAGCACTGGCACTTAGTGCGTTGCTTTGTATGCTGATTTGTGCTCGACATGTAGACTTGGAGTTTGGAATTATAGTTTGATTATGTGATATGTGGAAGATATTAAGGGCTTGGCGCATGCATTAGGCTTGTGTTAGTTTATAAATAGTGCTTGACACGTGGACTCGGAGTCTAGCATATGTATTTTTGATTATGTGATATGGCTTAGGTTTAGACTAGGTCACTTGTGCGCACACACCACTCTTTTTAATTATTTCTATTATTATATATATATATATATATATATATATATATTTTTTTNTACTTTTATATTATTTATGCATATTTTTTTTTATAATGTAAATTGTTAAATTATTAACCGATATGAATTCAATAGTGAGGGTATAGTGGCTGTAGCAAACGGTTGGGTGCACAACATGCTTTGCCCACAGAAACAGAGTAGCATAAACCTGGAGGAAAAGCAAGTCCTCGCATTCTTGGAATTAACATTGGCAAGAACAAAACAAGTGAAGATACAGTTGCTAACTATATGGTAATGTTTTTTTTTTTGTTCTTGGTTTTCAATATGTATAGAATTATACTAATTTCAATTGGGCATATTGTTTATATATAGCTGTGTGTAAAAATAAAATATAAATTTGTGTTTTTTTGGCTTGCAGGTTAGGTAGATCTGGAGTTGGAGTTGGAGCTTGGCCCTAATTTATTTTTACAGTTACATAAATATTTTCATATACATATTATTTAGGGTTTGTTTAGGATTTTAGGGCAAGGGTTTCAATATAGCCAATTAGGGGTTGTTTAAATTTTTGAGTTAGTGTTGAACAGTTTCAATTCTAAACTTTCCTTCCTTACCAGCAGTTAGGTGGGTAGGTAGGTAGGTGGGTAGGTAGGCCCTTGGTTCCAGATTTTGAACCAGGGCTCTGATACCATGTGTAGTGACCATATTAATTTAAGTCTATTAATTTCATAAACTGAAACAGTAACTTCTACTTGATTGCAGAAAACTCAGTAATTTCTTTTAATTCAACATATACGCATGTTAAATTAATCAATGAACAACAATTTCATAACAGAATAAAAATTACTTAACAGACTAATACAAATTTACCTCTTCCTGATGCTAATTTCTCTGTTGACCTAGTTGTCCAGCCCACTGCTTTGCTATTGCCTGATGCGCTGACCAACTCTGCCCAAACCGTGTTTCCTCCCTGCCAGCTAGGAGTAGCCTATCCGTCTTCCTAGCTCGAGGATACCATAAGGCTATCCTGCCCCCCATGCCCAAAACCCCCAGCAAACTGGTGCCCCCCCCCCTAATGATCCTCCCAGACTACAGAACTTCAACTCAGAACCAGAAAATCCAAACCCCGAAACCAGAACTCCCCTTCTCCAAAATGCTTCCTCCTCCAATAATGCCCCCCCTTCCTCCTCGTAAGACTCCTCCTTTCATATCCCCTCCACCGACTCTCTTCCCACTCATTAATATCTTATCCCTTCATTATTATCTTATCTCTTTATTTAATGTCGTATCCCCTTATTAATATCATATCCTCATATTTAATGTCTTATCCCCTCCCGCATACGTAAATCATTTAATTGAACAAATTAAAATTATTAACCCTTTTAAATTTATTACCCTGGTCATTCAATGTGATAGGTAATTAATTTAATTAATTAATTAATTATTTAATCATAAGTTATAACAATTAATTAATTAATTAATATTTAATTAATATTATTATGCCAATCTTTGTTTAAGTAAAACCATGTTAGGACAATTAATTACCTAATTAATTTTGCTTAATAGTCCCTAAGCCTATATTCAACTAGGGTTGTTACATTTTTAAATTAAACATTTATGTGTGTATGTGAAATCTAAGTTGTCCCACATTTTTCTCTTTTTTCTTCACTTAGATGTTTTCCTCTTTGAAATACAACTAAGATAATGTAAAGCTAGATCCATAAAAAAGTATTAAAAAACTTTTTCATATGATCATAACATTTTAGCACATAGTTTCTCGTATGATTCCAAATGTGTAACTATAAACAATAATGTTCTCTATAGTCGAAGGAAGCAACAACGAACTATAGATCGTGACATATTCTATATGTATGTGGAACCCTATACTTAGGAAAGACAAGAGAGAAATACCAACCAACATCACCAAATGAATTTTACACGCTGATAAGTAATTTTGTAATGGATAAATAATTTGACCCATGTCCTTAAATATGCACATATTATCGACTACATGAACCAAGGTCGTCGAATGGAACTCCTTCTTTGGTTTAGTGTGTAACGTTCCCCAACCTAGTTGAGGTCCATTATGTGCAGACATACTCATAAAAATTAAAAGTCTATGCTAACTAATCCTATAGCTTACCAACTCTAGGGAAACATACAATTTTAACCATTTGTTGATACCATGAACTAGATACATCTACAACATTTTCAAATAAACATAAAATGCAAATAATAAACTCAAATATTGTAGCATATAAATCCTTTTAAACACATAGTGGTTGCACAACATTTTAATTCATAAATATAACACATGCAATAGATAAAACACTTATATTTTAGTTCAGTTGTGCAACCAGTTGCTTGGGATGGACATTCCACCCAACTATAGACTTGTTGTTCCAAATCTCAAAAATAATTCACCTTAAAATTGGGGCTACAAATCCACAAAAGAGGGTGGTCTCTCACTGTCCACTCACAACTCAGAAATTCCACAACCCACTAATATTCTTCTGCAACAACCCTTATTTTTCCACCAACTCATTTCCTCTCAACTTGCCTAACCCAAGTAATGTACCCCTTCACTAATCTTAGTCCCTCAGTTGTCCCATTCATTTATTAGGGTCTCTGTGGAACATGTAACCAGTAATGTCTCTATTGTGAAACTCAAGGGAACTCATTGCTAGAAAAAATACCAATAGACAACAATAAACATGTGTTTTTATAGTGCAAATCACACAATATTTCACTCTTCAGGCCTGACAACCTAGACCTTCAATATTTAGCTCCAAAATGCTCCATCATGCTCCATAATTTTCCCTCCATGGTTTCTCCAGCTCCAAACAATTATTTTTTTTCTCTCTTCTTGTTGTTCACGAAAAAACATTGACTCTCTAAAAGTATTGTAATTTCCCGTACAAATTTTCCTCTCTTTGGATTACTTGCTTGACTTATACTCTTCCCCAAAATGATTATACTCAACCCCCATGCTCCCAATAACTATGGTATTGCTAGAAGGGAAAACCCCCCTATGGCTACACCAGGGTTTATAATGTAGGTAGATCACAACCATCTAAAAGTCTCTTAATTTTATAACTACCCAAAACATATCTCAGACTCATACATTAAAGACAAAGTGAGAAGGATCAGGTAACTGTACCTTTTACTTTGCGTCCGGTGACGATCCTCTTGCGCTTGATAGCTCTGCTGACTGCAAACCTCCTCCCTAGGCTAGTCTGCATTCACAAACAGATAAACAAGAAACTACAAACATGCATCTCATATATAAATCATGGGTTAGATGTTAGAATAAAAGATAAATCAAATGCAAACATTCAACACATCATATTTCGGGACAGAAAAAGTATTTCTTTTATTGATAATACAATGATCACTTACAACAAAGTCGTCTACTGCTACACGAACCTGGTCCAAGCTCCTCTTCACCAAGCTCCAAGTGTGCCTCCACGTATATTTGTCCTCCCAACCTCTCTCTAGGGAAATGGAATGGGTTTACAATGGAGGAAAAAGGGAAAAATGGGGAATTATGGTGCAATTCTCACAAGATGGCTTGAGGCAAGGAGGGGATGTGAAATGGGCAGATTTTCATTGTTCTTATCTCTAGATGTGGAATGAGACCCCAACACCTCCTTTTATATGACAAAAGGATGGTTATTCAGTTGGGTGACAGGCTATAAGCGGTGGAATAGTTGGGAAACTACCTAATAGCTCATAATCTCAAAGAATTCCTTGCAACTTTTTAATTTTTGCAACTTTTGTGAGTATACGCAGGCTATAGTGGTGAAACTAGCATACGTACATGGGCTATAGTGGTGCATCTAGTGTACGTACGTGGGTTGTAGTGGTGCAACATGCATACATATGCGAGCAGTAATGGTGCAGGGTGCGTACATCTTCAAAAACAATGGTTTTAACAAGAGAAACTCAGTGATGGCTTGGAAAAAATAGAAAGTAAGAGGGCCAGATGCCATGTATGCATGTGTAGAGAAATTTAGGGTTATAATAGATGCCCCCTAATGTGTGAGATCAGAAGAGCATCTGATGTCCAAAATACATTACAAAATCTTCACCAATGTACGAAGCAAGTGAGCTCGGGACCAGAGTTCGGGAGGTGCCATATGAAAAAATAACAATTGTCTCTCTAAGGCGGGCATACCCATGCGCAGGATAAAATAAATCATGGTTGCCAATCAAATACACTTCAGATCCATGTCATATAACTATATAAAGTGTAGCTGCAAGCAATACACAATGGACCTACATCTCAAAATCAAATATATACAAGTATAGTATCCATCTTCAAGAAGCCAATAACATGTGATGGTTGGAGATGAGGTCTTCAAAGCTCGAGCAACAACTTCAAAATCTTCAAAACTCGAGTAGGAGTGCAATGTGAGTGTCTGACTTCACTACCCATAGGTGTTCGACGACTCGTCAAGAAAAGACAAGAGGATATCGATGATGAGGCAGAGAACTTCATTGATTTCGAACAAGGACTTGATTGGACTTTTGTGATGGTCAGGCATGAGTTCAAAATAAAAACTGTAGAAAGGCCGACTTAGTTTTGATGAAAATTCCCTTGTAAAATAACATGACAGATGATCAGACTCAGGCAACATGACATTGACATAAGTTCACGATGCAAGAGGCAACAAAAACTCTCCATGTGTTTGGAAGAATAACCAAACAGAGGAGGACACAACTCTATGTAGTGAGAAAATATTCCTAAGGTCATTTTAGATCCCAAACCTTGACGAACAAACAAAAGGATGTTCTTTGTCCAAGAGCGACTCATTGTGCTGCCAAAAAAGAATATATATTTCCCGTCCTCTTTTTGGGTTTTTTTTTTAATTTTATTTTGTATTTTTCAATATTTTTAAAGAGCTTGAAAAAGAATAAAAGAATGCTATGTTACAAAGGAGGAACGAGTGTCACAATAATACTATTTCCAAGCGCAAGGAACAAACTAATTCTCAAAGCAAGGAGACATGTGTAGGAAAAGGACACTCGAGAAAATTCCTCCATGGGTCAAGGTCTCAAGATGCAGCGGCAAAGTGGTACAAGGCTTGCATATAAGGCATGCTTCAAAGGTTCAGTTGAGAGAAACATGGAGCCAACATTAGGCCAAAGACACATACATGAAAATGCAATTTATAAGACACAATGAAAACCCCCTTCAATGTAATTTTAATGAGCCCAGAGAAGGTAAGATAGGTAGTTTTTTCACGTTTAGGGAGTCTTAAAAAATGTAAAAGAAGACTCCACTAGGGTACCTTTTTCGAAAGTAGTCTGGTCGATTCAAAAAAGGGGTAAAATAACACCGAAAAGATGTCTATTCAAAGACATTTTAACAAGTGTGACAAAGACAAGACCGCTTGGAAATATTTTCAATTTTAAGGAGTCTGAAAAGAGATTAACTATGGACACATAGCCTTTTTCTAGATTTAGTTCCCTTAGCTCAAAAAAGTATAAAATTCACTTAGGAGAACTCTCCTGGCAAGACGAATTTCTCGAGGTGTACCTTTTTCCCTCCCTAATCTACATGCCAGAAAAGGGGTAAACTCATACTAGTAGATGTTTTTCTGGACCAATTTAACAAGTGTGAAAGAACAAGGTCACTCATCGATCTTTTCAATTTTAAGGAGTCTGAAGAGAGCTTAACTATGGAATCCATAGGGGATGTTCTTTTGGACCAGTTTAATGAGTGTGAAAGAACAAGGTCATTGAACAATCTTTTCAATTTTAGGGAGTCTGAAAAGAGCTTAACTATGGACTCCATGGGTTCCTTTTTTGTAAATTTAGTCCCTCAGGCCCGAAAAAGGGTTAAACTTATACCTGAGAATAATCTTCTACCAAACTGAAGTTCCTAGAGTATACCTTTGTTCATACAATTGACCATCCAGATCGAAAAAGGGGTAAAATACCACCAGGCAGACGTGCCATCAAATTTTAGTTTGGCGAGCATGAAGGACAACACGATCGCTCAGAAATATTTTCATGTTTTGAGAGTCTGAAAAGGGATTAAAGAATACTCTGAGAGGTTAATTTTCTCTGTTAATCCAGACGAGATTGAAAATAAGAAATATAGTCTCATTGGATGTTACTTTTAGATTTCAAAGCGAGCTTGAAAGACAACAAAGCATGCTCATTTTTGGGAGTCTCGAGGGTGAGGCCAAATGTGATGGTGCATCAAAAAAATGAGGCTCAATCTTGTAATCATGATAGGACTAAAAGGACTCCAGAGCCTAAAGTCATAAGAGACAACATGGATGCCAAAATACAACAAGGATCTATCTAAAGCATCCATGTAAAGGTAGGCTCTACCACCTAATTATGACACTTCTAAATAAGCAATGATGGTTCTGTGTCGCACTTTGATGGGATTGATCTCATGGAAAATCAGAAAAGACAACAAGATGCAGAAAGTGGAGGTGGAATCCTAACTTATATGAAAAAAGTTGGAAAAAACAACTTTTACCAAAGGACCTTTAAAAATGACCCATCTCCCCAAAAAAGTTACCAAACCAAAATCAAAGTGCATCGTGACATCCAATAAGAAACTCATGAACCATGTTAAATGATTTTCAAGCCAAAAAAAAATGACAAAAGGGTTAAAAAAAGTGGCAAAAAGGGCCCAAAAAGTCTATAAATAGAAGTTAACAGCTCATTTTCACCATTGCAATTTGAAAATTAACCAGAAGGTAGAAAATAACCCTTTGCTAAAAGATTTTTTTCTGGGAGCTTCAGAGGAGGAAACAAACTTCTCTTCAGACCAAGTAAGTATAAACTTATCCCTCTTTCATTTCCATTCATTATTTTAATATTTCTTTTGGTTTTTGGTGGGGCGCGCCCTCCTAAAAAAGGGCGGCCCTATGTGTACGTGAGTTGTCTAAGGAATGTTTGCTAAAAAAAAACAATCTGCCTATATACATATGTGACTATGTCCAAGACAACCTGCGTACACCCTCAAAAACATGAAAAAAATGAATATGCAAGAGCCAACTCCCCCCTTGAACTTGTCATGTAATGGGATGTATGTCCACTGGAGGGAGAGGGAGAACAAGGATATCAATATCTTGGTTGATGAGAACCCTACTGCTATCGTTGCATTGGAACAATGTGGGTTGTGGAATTTCTACCGGTGTCCATTCATGAGGGAAAAACCTAGGCTACTGAATTCCTTGGTGGATTATTGACACCCTGACGCAGAGACAATTATGCTTGAGGGGAAGTCGTTGAATGCAACGAATGAGGACATATAATTCTTGACTGGCCTCTCGAGGAGAGGGGAACCAGTCAACCTGTGTACATTTCCCCCTGGGCCCCTCAACATCGTCAAACTGATTGTGATGCATTTCAAGGCTGACACTGAGAAAGTAGGTTCTCAGGTGACTCTCCACAAGATCATCAACCTTTCACTGAAGGTGATCGTTTTTCTTAATGGTCGGATCATTGGATCCATGACCTTACATTAGGCCTCCCAGGCACACATGTATTGTGAAATGAAGTTCCTAAACACACGAGTATTCGACTGGAGCATGACCATGCTTGATTGCATGAATAGACAACTCACAGAGTGTCGATGGCAGAGTAACAAAAAATTTGGGTTTGGTACCATTTTGTGCTCGTTCTTCTTCGAGAGGGCACCTAGGATGAGTCCATCAGAGACAGTACAGGGGCATGTGGCCTCCTTCCTAGCAATGTGTAGGTGGGCATCATTGCTTCCATGACAAAGGGGAGGAAGGAACATAGAGGCCTTCGATGATAAATTATTTGACTGGTGGACATGACATATTCCAGTGATATAGGACTACCCCTAAGCTGGAATAAACTTTTCTAGGGATCTGGACATGCCCGTACCTCCTGGAGAGGAGCGAGGAGAGATAGGTACGTTTGTTTTTAAATTTATTTAATTTTTAGTTTCTTTTTATATATATCATTTTTATGTGAATCATAGTATCTGACAACTATGTATATGTTATGTACAAATGTGGGACCAATGTGTTCGACAGACTTCTCAAGGACCAAGTGACATCCTCGACCAAAGGAAGTACCAACAACAGTCGACAGACCAACAACAACCAGCGGACCAACAGCCACAGGGGGACCTACAACAGGAGAGGCTGAGAGAGTATTGAGATGGGTGGAGTGGAACCTCACCAAGATCACTCATTCAGTTCCTATGGCCGAGATCGAGGATCTCCCACCATCTATGCAACCTCACGTAGTTGGGGTGCCATGGACATGGGTCCAACTCTTCCAGCATTTGGAAAACGTCGTTGTTCACCATGGAAGGGCCAATAGGCCCCGAGCTTATATAGGATAAAATCTTTATGTGCCGAGGGAACTTGTTTTGTATATTTTTGAGGGCATAAGCCCCGTGATGTATATCGGATATTACTTTTGACGCATTCGCGCCCACCTATGTACTCTGATACTTTTTGATATATATACATATATTTACATCTTGATGTCTTATGGATCACATTTCTTTACAAATGTATGTACATGTGTATGTGTGTGCTTCTTTTTATGTGTGTGAAATATGCCAATCTAATACTTGATTAGCTAGAGTATCTATCATTTGATTTAATCTCCTGGGAACATGGAAATACGTAATGTAATCAAAGTAACATTCTAAGAGACATACCCTAAGGAAGCGTCGGTGTAAAGTAGGATTGTAAATGCGGTAAACCCCATTTAACTGGGACACAACCAGCTAAGCATCTAAATAGATCTGGAGGTAAGAGATACCATGCGAAAAGGAGTCATGAAGCAACTCTATTACTGCATTGTACTTGACGACATTGTTTGTGGCATCACATAGATAGATACCTCTAAAGAATAGCAACTGGCCTTGAGGTGTGAAAATCACCCAAGCCTTGGAGGCAAGCCTCTGAGTGTGTCGACTAACGTTTTCCATGAACCCAACGAACACCTCCGATTCACTTGACATCTACCATAGTGAAAAATATGACATAAATAACGACACGTCCATAAAACAAAAATACAAAAACAACTATATAAGAAATATACATATGTATAAGAAGTCACCCAGGCTACCAACCTATGAGTAATACTTCTTGAGGTAGAGCCCATTTCCAGGCTCCACCAAATCATTTCCCTCAAAGTCAACCAGATGATAAGAGCCCTTCTTTAAGACCTATTTCACAATGAAAGGTCTGAACCACATGGGTTTGAAATTTCCTACCCCCAGGGGATCCTTATCTTGGTCATAGACCAGGAAAAAGTCACCTTCAGAGAAAATCCGAGGACAAATGGACCGATCATATTGACACTTGAATCGTTGCTTGTGAGCATTGTTGGCCAATGTTGCATCAAGGCATTTCTCATCAATATACTTGAGATATAATAGGCGTTCCTCAAGAAGTGAAGTGTCTAGAAATAACTCTACTATGAAATTTAAAGACAGGATCTGGCACTCTATAGGCAAGACTACTTCCAGCCCGTAAATGAGTTGAAAAGTTGAGAAACTGGTGGCAGTATTTAGAGACGTTCGGTAGGCCCATAATGCCAAGTACAACATCAAATCCCAATTTGACTTGGAAAAATTGATCGTTCGATGTAGAATAGTCTTGAGGGACTTGTTCACAGCTTCCACATAACCATTCGCTTACGGGTAGTAGGGTGATGAATGATCTTTCCTCAACCCAAGATTTGATGTTAACTCGAACATGATTTTGTTCTGAAAGTGACTCCCATGGTGAGTGACAATCTCCTTCGGGATGTCGAACCTTTCTACTATCTAGTTAAAAACAAAGAGAGTTGTTGTTTCTCCATCATTGTTGAATGTTGGTATAGCCTCGACCCACTTTGTGAAGTAGTCTACCACTACAATGATATAATGATGCCCCATGGATGAATTTGGGTGGCATGTAGTATAATCAATCCCCCACTTGGTAAAGGGACCAACAACAATGATGGGAAACATGGGAGCAGGGTGTGCCCTCATCTTCCTAGAGAAGATCTGACACGGGTGGCACTTCTTGAACGAATCGACACAATCCTTGATTAATGTAGGCCAAAAGTAACTAGCTCGTAGAATATTTTGGGTTGTTTCCAACCCAAAAAAATGACCACCACATGCTCCAATGTGGCATTTGTTAAGAATGAGTTCCTCTTCTTAATGTATAAGGCACCGATGAATATTTCAATCTACACCTTGACGATACAAAGTGTCATCAAGTATGAGATAGTTTCATGCTCGATGGTGAATTCGTCAATGCTCGTCACGATAAGTAGTAGTAGGGAAATTCAAAGTCTGGATATAGACTAGTATATCTCCATACCAGGGATCCGAAGATGCAATTAGAAACAGATCTCCTTTAATAGGTGATTCTTCAGGTGTAACATCACTTGATTTGACCAGAATCTCCGAAATGATTTCCGCAAAGACCAATGAATTTTTGGATTTTACGGAAACAAAGTCCAAGTTAAATTCCTGAAGGATCACAATCCATCTACTGATATTTCTACCAATGATGCATCATGTCAACACATATTGAAATGGATTCACAATGACAATGACGGTGGTCTTGCGAAGAAGGATATAATGACAGAACTGTTGGAAAGCATGTACTGCTGCCAATGGCAGTTTCTCAACATGGGAGTAGTTGAGTTCCAACTTAACTAGGCCTTGGCTCAGGTAATAAATCACATGCCCCTCGATCAGATTGTCCTCTTGAACCAAGACGATAATGATGGTCGACTCTACGGTGGCCAAGTACAATAAGAAATATTTATTATAATTGGGTGGACAAAGCATAGGGGTAGACGTGAGGGTGCATTTCAACACTTAAAAAGAGAGTTGAGAGGCTTCATCTCAATATAAAGGCACTCCCTTTTTCAATAAACACATGAACCCTTTAGTGATATTGACATAGTTTGCAATAAAACGCTGAAGAAATTTTTCTTTCCCCTGTAAGCTCTGATGATGAGGGACTGTGCACGGGGGAGGAAACTGAACTATCACCTCAACCTTAAGAGGATTGATCAAGATCCCTGTTTTCAAAACTATAAAACCTAAAAGACGACCCGACATCATGAAAAAACTGCACTTGTTGGGATTCAAGAAAATCTGATAGTAGTGACATCGTTCAAAGATTAGTTGGAGGTGTGTGGGCTGATCATATCTCTTGTGAGAGCATGATGCTATATCATCGAGATAAGCCTCGACTAATGTTTAAGATCGTGGAAAGAAAAATACATGGCACACTACAAAGTGGCTCTAGCATTCTTCATGCCAAAAGGCATATTACGATAAGCAAATTTGCCCCACAAACAGATAAAAGTTGTTTTATTCTGGTCTTTGGGTTTGATTTGAATATGGTTATATCCAAAAAAAGCATCCATGAATGAAAATACCTCACAGCCTACGCATTCATCGACAATCTGATCAATGAATGGGGTGGGGAAATTATCCTTTGGACAGGCCTTATTCAAGTCACGAAAGTCCATGCACACTCGAATTGTACCCTGTTTTTTGTTAATCAGAATGCTATTTGACACCCATTGCGTTAACTGTACGGGGTAGATGAAACCAACTTTAACAAGTTTCTCCACTTCATCCTTAATAAATGTCGATTTCCGAGGATTCACCGGATGAAGCTTCTGTCGGACTGGCTTGGCATTAGGATAAGTCATTATCTCATGTTCAAAGATTCTTGGAATGATGCCTGGCATTTCCTCGTAAGACCAGGCAAAAAAGTCTCAGAATTCCTTAAATATGTCTGTATATATCAGAATCTCTTCGGGGGAGAAGTTCTCTCCAAAGAAAACATTCTCCATGATGCCAGGGGTTCTAGAGATGTCAATATGTATCATTTTAGCGATAGTTTCCATATTACCCTCGATGTATACTATGTGCATAGCTAGAGGATTAATAGGAAAAGACCTATCTCCAGTCATAGTGAACACAAATTCATCCGCCTCTATTCTTCTTAACTCTGGGAGAAAATAAGATATGTGATGGAGATCATCCCAGGGGCTCTCTGGACATGTCAATGCCTCTATAATCGCCTCATCAAAGGGAAATACCAAGTCTAAATAATATATAGTGGCGAGGGAACCTTGAGCCAAAATAGGCTCGAGAACTGGATCTAACTCCTATGTGAAATTTAGATCGGGGTTGGCAGAAGCTTGTTGAACAATAGAGTACACAAATTCTACCATAGATAAGGGCATGTCCATGCCAAAATTCCCTGTCCCTTCCATCGTGGCCAATGGGGAAGGAATATTCCATGGATCATGAAAGTAATTCATTTGGAACGACAACACTTGAAAACTTTTGGCCCTAGGTTGGTTAGGGACAATCGATATGAGCTTGGCATTGCTAGAAGGAGGTGGGTAACTGAAGGTACCCATCAAAATTGGGCACAAACCAACCCCTACGTTGATGACGTTGGGATGAGGGTTATTAATGATTGGGACCGTGGATGCCCCCGATGAAGGGTCAGGACAAGATAAGGACAGCTGATCAATGGATACGATCTGACCCTCGTGTGGAAACAAAAAGACCCAAAAAACTATGGCAACCAATGCATTCATATCATAGGTCCAACTCCTTCCTAATATAAGGTTGTAGTCGAGATGTGCATCCACAAATTCAACTTTGACGCACATGGTCTTCCCTCCTAACTACATGGGGAAAGAAGGGATGATTCCATGTGGTATGAAAGAATGCCCGTTGAAAGAAGTAAGCAGAGTAGGTGACAGACAAAAAATGAGTTGCCCAATGGTCTTCCAACATGCCAGGGACATCACGCATGTCGAGGCACCCTTATCAACCACCGTACAGAAAATGTTCTAAGTAAAATATTTCATGGGTAAGCCACTACTATCTAAAATGCAACGTGGTAAGGGAGATGAGGTTTTAAGTCAGTCATATCGAGAACAATCGTTCCCAGATTACAAGTCTCTATAGAACCCAAGGTGGATAACAAAGCCTTTCTCTGCGAAGGGAAGCTTTGGAGAACCTCCAAAGCGGACATCATGCAAGGGGTTTGTGACAAATCCTCCACCACAAAGTAGTTCTGGGAATCCCTCACATTTGGATTGTGAGAATATTTCTTAAACACCCCTTTCGGGATGCATTTAATTATTTATCCCATCATCTTCTCAATCTGGAGAGGAACAAATGGGTTTATGGATTCTTTACCCTTTTCGACAGATTCTGGCATTTAGTAATCATGCACCCTAGTCACTATGTAAGAATCACCTTTCATCATGTAAACATTCACGGCCGAGGAATTATTAGAAGATGGAGGGGGTCCCTGACTTCCCCCATCCACGCTCGAAGAGGCTTGAGTCAAATGTTTCCCATGAGGAAATGGGTTGTTAATACAATAGGTTGTTTCTATGCCAATAACATTTGGGCCTTCACAAGTCGAGGGCACATGTGAGTCGGGTGGTCCTTCCTACAAAGGTTACATAGATACTTTGAATTTCTCTTCTCTGTGTTGCCCCCGCCAACATTTTTGTTGGGTTTCTTATTCCCCTTACCCTTATTGTTTCATTGTTTTTTCTTTCCGTCGGGCTGCTATTTGGAATTTGGGTTCATCGAATACACATTGTGTATGTCCGATGTTTGAGTAGGGGGAACAACCGAACCTGAGGTCTGGTTGGTTTTTGTTTGTTGTATCAACAATTGTTGCAATTTATTTGACATTTGATCAATGGGCTTTCCTTGTCTTGAACCAACTATACCATCGACATGTGATCCAAACTTTTGTCTGGCCTTGTCAAAGATGGACCATGGTGCATCTGGAAAAATATGATAGAGTAAGCCAGACTGAGAGTATATCAGTTAGAATTGTTGATCTCTCATTATTGCCTCCTCCTCTGAAAACACTCCCGACGTTACAACGTCCTTGGATAACTGAGGTACCAAAGACTTCAGGAACCACTCCAGTAGGAAAGTCGGTGGGACCTATACCTTAATCAAACTCTTCCACCGCCACCATTCTCAGATGTGATTCGAGATATGATAAAATTTGGTCTGCTCAAAGTTGGCCAGTAATTTGGAGTTGACATCATATCTCACGGGTAGTTGGAAATGGTTTAGGAAAACCATCGCCAAATCGCTAAAGTAAGAGTATATTGAGAGGTCGAGCTCTATGTACAATTTTCTGGCACCCCCAATAAGAGTGAGTTGAAATAGGAGAAATTGTATGGAGTTGTCTCACAATGAGTTTGACAAGAACCATAGGTGGAAATTTGTTACGTGATCACCCAGATCTTCACCAAGCTTTCCTTTGAATTTCAGAATATTCAAGGGAAGCTTAGTTAACATGGGGAGCCAACATGGATCATGAAAAATCGGGTTGTTAAGCAACCTTGAAAAGTCTAGAAAATATAACGTTGCCAAAAATGGTAGTTTGGGCTGGGTACTATGTACAGCAAAAAGGGAGCCTGGAGTTTGACTGGCACCGGGTTACTAGGAAAAATTGTGCTACTAACCAAGGTTATGGTAAACACCATGGCCTTGGCTAGTGTATGAATACTACGTTTATTGGGGCATCATCGATTGATTCTTGTAATTGGATGATGAAGGTTGGGCGATGATTGATCCCTGTGTTGTGTTCAAAATATTCTGGAAGTGGTTGCCCCTTGTCGATTCGATGGGCATAGGTACTGAGCCCTTCCCAGGGTTCCATTGACCATGGAAGGGGTGTCCCCTGGTCGACATCCCTGACGAGGGAACTAATCCCTTCCAAGGATTCCAAAGTCCTTGTGAGGAGAAAACTCATGTATTTTCCCCCTGTGTAGGAATAATACCCTGCACAGGATTCTGTTGTCCAAAACCAGGGTTTCCCCCGGCCGAGACAACAACTGATGAAAAAGTATTATTACCAAATGCTCCAAACAAAGAGAACTACATGGATCCCACCATAGTGGTGTAAGAAGAGGGTCCTAGAATACCTGCTCCAAATAAGTTGTAGTTCATGTTCTGCCCAATGGGTGGTTGGGTAGTTCCTCTTAGCGAGTGGGACGAAGGAGGTATATGACCACCACCATAAAGGATAGTGTTAGAGGGAGATGAGGTGCCCCCTGTGGACCCTTGCAAAGGATCATTTGAGCTCCCTATCCCCATAACCATGGTATATAGGGTGGAGTAGGTAAGGACAGAGTTTGTATCAAATCTGAGCATCCCATATGAAAATGGAGGGCCTGTCACACTCTGTGTGAATGGAGCAGTGGTCGCCACCAAAGACAACATCGGACCACTACCCAAAGTAGAGGTAATCGATACCATGGTGGTCCAGACCGATGAAGGTGTGTTAGGAGGTGGAATGCCCCCTGTGGTGGAATTCGTTGAGGGAGTATGAGGAATCCTAGATGAAGTAGAAACATTTGCTTCCATCGTTGCTTACAAGACTATCTGATGCTTGTAAGGCATTACCCTCAGAGGGACAACTTGTACCAATATTGGTGCTGACAAGTCAGTGATCAGAGTGTTGTTTGTCCCAAGAGATTTT
This sequence comes from Picea engelmannii, assembly GCA_009831015.1. Classification (NCBI taxonomy): domain Eukaryota; kingdom Viridiplantae; phylum Streptophyta; class Pinopsida; order Pinales; family Pinaceae; genus Picea; species Picea engelmannii. Next base: position 63,488 of record ML835791.1, on the reverse strand, counting down.
TCTCCAAGGTAAAAAACATTAGGTTCCTCTAGATTCGAGTACTATCCTATCAAAGCAAGCTCGGGCACAGTTTCTTGTGGCCCAGTCACTTCGTATGACCCTTGTTGGTCAAGTATTCATCGTAACGATGGTAGTGGTGGCTCTAATGCAACTGACGCTAGGACCTGAAGCCTTTGTGATCAACAGAGTCTTGATCTTCCACTTTGTGAAAAGATCAACGATACAATAATTAGTTTACTAACGTTTGAAAACAAGCACACACTAGAAAAGTTCCTATGAGATAAAGAAAGGAAACCACCATATAGTTGGAAGAATAGTTATGCCAGCCAAAACTAGAGAAACTTACCAGTGCCAGTGAAAATCTAACACATAAGCACCCTTTGGGTATAATCTGCAAAGCGTGGGTCAACGTCTGCCCTAGGTACCGTGGTATACCCCCACAATCACTTGTGGAAGTTTGTAGAATAAATGTAACTATTTTTCCAGCTCGTAAACAGTCACGAGGAGGGTAGAGTCAATAGTCGGGTGGACCGCAATGAGTAGGATAACAAGTCCGAAACCTATCGAGGGTATCGAAAGAAAGTGGTCTGGAAGACATATGAGGACCTCGAATGGATTCAAGATCCACGAAGCTTCGTAGGAAAATGCAACCAATAGTATCCCATGACAAGTCCTCAATATGCATTCCCAACTATGCTTGGTATGGCTTTGGAGGGGTTATCTCCACTACCTTTCCTCATGTGACCTCGTGTTTATCCTCTGTTTTACAAGGGGTCCCTGAATAAATTTTACGTCACTGGAATTTTTACACTCCCTAGCTTCGACTCCAATGTTTGTTTATAAGCCTTGAAGAGTTTCCTCTCCAACCTAATTCAAGGATCTAGCCTAGACTAGTTGATTGACCCTACAAACATAAATTCTAGTTGATTTTAAATTAACGTTCATTTTAAATGGCTTGTTTTAAGTCAAGGAAATGGTAGTGAAATAAATGAAACTGAAAGAAAAATTACTTCTAGTTAACAATAAATATTTGCAACTAACTTTTTAACCAACTTTTCATAACTAACTTTTTCTAAGATATTTTAAAGGAAAACCTAAAATGAAATTTTGCTCGACTACGAGCTACTTAATGTTCTAAGTAATCAGTAAAGAAATCAAGAAAATAACTCTTTTTCCTAACAAGAAAAATAACTAAACCAACTACTTGACCAAACTAAGAAAAACAAATTTTTATTTTTATTTTGAAATGCTTCAAACAAGAAAACTTCAAATAAATATTTTTTCTTTTATTTAAAGCAAACAAAAGGGGAAGAAGTGAAAAAAAATACAAGCCTAGAATTGACCTTTGACCCACTTCGGATCATAGGGAGTCACTAAAGACACTAAACAGGCTGATAAAAAAATCAAAGGCTGGCCTAAAACGCTTTCGAAGTAAACACAAGAAATATTTTTAAAATGATAAACAAATTGACTTCTAACCCAAGCTATGACTGTAAAAACAAAGATACTGGACTCAATCAAGAAACCCTTATAAGTGAAACTTCAATCAGGGAAGAGGTTGACTGCCTCTTCTTAAAACAAAATCTTGACACAGGTACATTATTGATTCTTAAGAAGCTTGTGTATGTACGTGGGTTGTCTATAAAGCAGGGTGTGTATGTATGTGTGCAGGCCTACAGTAGGGCGCGTACACCTCTGTAAATTCTCAAAAAAATAAAAATAAACAGGCAGACTGATAGGGCAGGCATAAATGGTATGGCATCAATAGGTGATCAAAATCCCTTAACAGACTAAGCAGACTCACAGAAACTCAAAAGGTAATAAAACCACTCAAACACCCCAAAAATCCCCTAAAACCCTAGAGGCTTCCCCAGTATGGTCCCCAGTTATGCTAGTGGGGAAAACCCCACTATGGCTACACTAGGGTTTACAATGTAGGCAAATTACAACCATCTAAAAGTATCCTACTTTTCTAACCACCCCAAATATATCCTAGATTCATACATGAAGGACAAAGTGAGAAGGATCAGGTAACTATACCGTTTACTCCATGCCTGATGACGATCCTCTCGTGCTTGATAGCTCCACTAACTGTAAACCTCCTCCCAAGGTTGGCCTGCATTCACTAACAAATAAACAATAAACTACAAAAACTACAAACATGCATCTCATATATAAATCATGGGTTAGATGTTAGAATAAAACATAAATCAAATGCAAACATTCGACACGTCATATTTTAGGACAGGAAAAGTATTTCTTCTATTGATAATACAATGATCACTTACAACAAGGTCAGATACTGCTCCATGAACCTGGTCCTAGTTCCTATTCACCAAGCTCGAAGTGCACCTCCGCATATATTTCTCCTCTCAACCTCTCTCTAGGGAAATGGAATGGGTTTATGATGGAGGAAAAAGGGAAAAATGGGGAATTCTGATGAAATTCTCACAAGATGGTTGTAATTTCTTAGGGCAAGGAGCAGATGTGAAACATGCATAGTTTCATTGTTCTTATGTCTAGATGTGGAATGAGACCCCAACACCTCCTTTTATATGACAAAATGATGGTTATTCAGTTGGGTGATGGGCTATAGGTGATGGAATAGTTGGGAAACTATCCAATAGTCCGTAATCTCAATGAATTCCTTGCAAATTTTTAATTTTTGCAACTTTTGCGAGTATACGCGGGTTTTCATGGTGAAGCTAGCATACATACGTGGGATGTAGTGGTGCAACATGCGTATATATGTGAGTAGTAATGGTGCAGGGCGCGTACATCTTCAAAAATAGTGTTTTTAAGAAGAGCAGCTGAGTGCTGGCTTGGAAAAAACAGCAAGTAAGAGGGCCAGATGCCAGGTATGCATGTGTAGATCAATTTTGGGTTATAATAGGTATGTGAATTTTCACACCCACTCTCTTACATGTATTCAATTATTGGCTTCTTCTATACTGAAGGGAAAATTAGAAGTTTAATACATAATGATAATAAAATTCAGGAATGTGGGTTGAATCAATAAACATGGGTAATTCCCCCTTGGACCCCTCTTATAAATTCTCTTAGAACCTCCTCTCTCTTCTAGATTAATTCATCCCCCATATCTTTCCATATCCCCTAGCAATTGGCATCACATTTTATTATTAAAATTTAGAAATGCAATTCACATATGCATCGCTTGGCCATCACCACACATTATATATACATTAAGCATTAATTAAATTGGATATTATAGTGGAGACGTTACATTCCCCCTCCTCTACAATATTTTGTCTTCCTCAGTGAAAACTATGTTAATATACATATACAAATTTACATCACAATACCAAGCAATGAAATTCTACAATTTTACGACTCCATCAATAGTTCCAACGAAATATTTTTTTCCTCTCAGCCCACCAACCCAAGGAATGTACCCCCTTAAGTATTCTCAATCCATTAGGATGTACCATTCATTTTTCTGGCCCCCCAACATAGCTGGCTAGGACACTGAGATGTGGTTCCAAAACTCTAGTTGTATGAAATGGATTCTTGCATTCTTATAATTTTGTTTCTTCAAAATTGACAAAACCTTGTTAGTATTCCTCCCAAATGTTTTCTTCATGCTCCCATGTTTCATCTTTAGGACTGTAGTAGGTCGATTAAACCTTTACCAACCTTATGGATTTGTTCCTGAGCACTTTGAATTTCTGGTCAAGGATGCCTACTGCTTCTAGCCTAAAATCCCCTTCATGTTCCACCTAGATCACAGTCCAATCAATTATGTGTTTAGGGTAAGGCACATATTTCTTTGATAATGACACATGAAATTATGCACTCTCATGGGTGTAGACAATGCTAGCGTGTATTAAACTGGACCTATCATTTCTAATATTTCAAAAGGTCCAAAATATCTTTCTACCAACTTTTGGCAACTTTCTAATCTTAGAGAACTTATTGTCAGCTTCACTTTTAAAAAAACATGTTCACCCACTTTGAAATCTATGAAAATTTTATTCTTTTATGCATAAATTTTCTTCCTATCATGGGAAGACTTTAAATTATGTTTTATCTATGTCATCTGATCTTCCATTTCCTTAAACAAATCTAGCCCAATAATTTCATTGTCGGTTGGATTATCCCAACTCACTGGTGTGTTACACTTGCTGCCATACAATGCTTCAAATGGACTCATTTTTAATGAGGCTTGATACCCATTATTGTAAGAAAAATGAACTGAATGGATATAATATTTCAACTTTGATGACTAGTCCATCACATAGATTTTGAGCATATCTTCAATTATTCTATTATTCCTCTATGTTTTCCCATCTTACTCTAGGTGATACACTATACTAAGATTTAGATTTGTCCCCAAGCCTTTGAAAAAACCATTCCAAAAATTGGATGTGAAATTTGGATCTATGTCTGAAACTATTTCTTTAGACATCCCATATAGCCTAGAAACTTCTTTTATGTAGATATCTAGAATTTTTTCTACCTTGTGTGTTCTCTTCATAGGAATAAAATGTGTTTCCTTAGTTAATTTATCCACCACCACCATGATGGAATCATGTCGCTTCACTATTCTAGGAAGCTTAGTAGTAAAATTTACTGTGAGTACTTCCCACTTCCATTCTAGAATGGCCAATGGCTATAACAACCCTGCTATATGTCTGTGTTCAGTCTTCACCTTTTGACACTCTAGACATATGGATATGTAATTAGCCACTTCTTTCTTCATTCCTGGCCAAAAGTATTGGCTTCTTACAACTGCAATTTATTTCTGATATCTTGGGTGCCCAACATATGACACATTGTGCATTTCCCTCATCATTGCATGTTTGAACTCATTGGAATTTGGCACATACACCTTTCCTTTGTACATGAGAATTCCATCTTCTTTCAACTCATAATATTTAAAGTTTTGTTTTAAATTTCCTTGTTGTAATGTTTCTTTTATTTGTAAATATTGTTGATCTAAATTTGTTCTTACAATAATTTTATCTTTTATATTAGTCATGTACATGATAATGAATGTAATATGCATCTCATCAGCTCTCCTACTAAGGCCATCGACCACTTGATTTTACTTTCCTTTTATATGCTTAATTTCAAATTCATATTCACTAAAAAATTCAATCCGTCTTGTTTTTTTGGCATTTAATGTGGGTTGTTCACATAAATGTTTCAGACCAAAGTGATCTATCGACCTTAGCTTGAATTTCCTCCCCATGAGGTAATGTCTCCACATTTTTAGTGCATGAATAATGACTACTAATTATAATTTATTTGTAGCATAATTCGTCTCATGCTCTTTTAATTTTTGGACTTGTAGAATACCACATGATCTTTTTTTTTAGGACTCCAACAAGTCCTTCCTTACATGCATTAGTGCAAACCAAAAAATATTCATCCAAATATGCAATACTCAATATTGGTGCACTTGTCAATATTTCTTTCAACTACTGAAATCTCTCTTCACACTCGATATCCCATTCAAATTTCACTCCCTTTTTTCGCAAAGAAGTGATTGGGCTTGCAATATTTGAGAATCATTTTATGAATCTTCGGTAATAACTGACGAGACCAATGAATGATATGAAATATATGATATTTATTGGCATTGGTTATCCTCTAATGGCATCTATCTTCTCGGAATCAAATTTTATTCCATCAGTTGAAATTATATGCACAAAGTAGTAAATCTTATTTTGATAAAAGATGAACTTACTTAGCTTGGCATACAATTTATGCTCTCTTAAAAATTTAGCACCATTCTTAAATGGTTCTCATGTTCCTCCTTTATCTTTGAGTAAATGAATATATAATCTAGGAACAATGTAAGTACAAACTTGGGCAACGTACTCCCTGAACACTCCATTCATCAAGAACATGAAAACACCTAGGGAATTTGATAGCCCAAATGGCACTACCATGAATTCATAATACATGTATCTTGTCCTAAATGTTGTCTTACTGATGTCTTCTTCCTTTATACTCACTTTATGATAACCTTATCTCAAGTCAATCTTGGAAAATATTCATGCACCTTTCAAATGATCAAATATGTACCATCCCCAACAACCAACTGGGATATTCCAACCAAAATTTTTAACTTTGATACCAAATTAAAACATAGAAATACTCTGCAAATACACTAATTCATATAGAATAATAATAGAAATACACATGCAGCTTACACAGGAAAAAACCATAAAAACAAATGCATAAATAATATTGCCTCACATGATTTAATACACAATTGATACTTATCTTTTGATAAAAAGATCACCAACTGCGTGTAGACCATCCATGTTTCTCCCAGGATTTGACCACACTGCTCATAACTCTCAGCAGTTGGTCACCCCCAAGATGGGACTAAACTCCACATGGGTAAAGAAATTCCTAACTAGGATTATGTATCTCAGACAATAGGAAAACTCAATCACAACTGCAAAATCGAACTAATAGCCTATAGTCCCTCATTTCCCATATTCACACCCCACCCCAAGATGTGTGCCCATTCTCTTCTCAACAGTCCCTCGGCTGCCCCAATTATTTTCCATGACTTCATCAATAGGCCAGGCAGGAAGCCTCAGAGCACTGTAGTTGTAGTTTGGTACCTTTGGGAAATCAATTCCCAGTAATTCTCTCACCTAGAGAGAATTTCTCACGGGCCTGACAACCCGCATTTTCAATATACCATGGGCCTGACAACCTGCCTCTTCAATATCCTCACGGGACTGACAACCCACTTCTTCGGTCCAACTCCTAATCTAACCAAGGTACAGGTACAATGGCAACAAGATACATATGGCCAATGAGTGAGTGAGTGCAGGAATGATGAAAAATTAACTAAGTCCAAACTATATGTATTCATGTTCTCAACTTGACACTTGTTATGTTGAGAAATACCTTGGGCCCACTTGTCCCCATCCTTAGAATTTAGAATAAAATAATTATCCATTCTTTTATATTTTAATAAATATTAATATAATATTCCTTTCATTTTAAGCCCCCTTAATTTATCCCCCTCATCTCAACCTGTATCCCTCCCTTTCCCTAACTGGTGTAGTTTATCCCCCCATTCTCTTTTACATGGTTGGTCTACCACAATGATGTGTTTTCATTAATATTTGTGTGTGATTACATTTACATTTATAATACAAACATACTATCCTTTTGTATCCGGGCTCACCAACCTCAAAAACAAAAACATATACACAAAGGCTCTATGGCATCAATATCACACACTTAAGTTGATGTGCGCGGTATCCTAGGATGTGCGCACTTCTTGTTTTAGTGCGTAACACATATGCACACTATATTATGGAATGCACATACAAAACTAATTCCAAGACTTGTTACAATCTACTCACCATCTTATATACACATGTACATTTATAGTTGGGGTATGGCATAAGGGTATCACATTCCCCTCCCCTTTATTTATGCATTGTGCTAAGTGAAATATATACACATCTACAATCAAAAATTTTAAATGTATTCCAAAAGATGCGGGTACTCTGCCCACATAGCGTCCTCATTCTCCCAAGTTGCATCCTCAAGATCGTCCTGGGTCCATTGGACCTTTACTATCCCTATGGATCAATTCCAAAGATGCTTGATCTTCTGGTCAAATATGCACACCTGATGCACTTGAAAATCACCTTCTTTCTCCACTTGAATAACATTCCAATCAATGACATGATTAACATCAGGTACATACTTTTTAAGAAAGGATACATGAAATACATTATGAATACACATTGATGTAGGTAAGGAAAACATGTATGCTACAGGCCCATTCCTTTCTAGTATTTCAAATGGCCCACAATAGTGAGCTTCTAGCTTATTTTCCATGGTCACCTACTTTAAATTCTTTGTGAGTTCTTCCTTTGTCAACATAGGTTTTCTGCCTATCTTGGGAAGCCTTTAAATTCTGTTTTATTTTCATAATTTTCTCTTCCATTTCTCTGATTAATTCATGCCCAACCACTTCTCCGTATGTTGGGTTGTCCCAACTTACTGGTGTGTTTCACTTTCTTCCATAAATTTCCTCAAATGAGATCATGTTTAAATATGCTCGGTACCCATTGCTACAAGAAAAATCCACAAAGTAAAAATAATCCTCCCATTTGGATGGTTTATCCATCACATACATTCTTATCATGTCTTATATCACCTGATTCACCCTTTCTCTTTTCCCATCTGACTTTGGATGATAAGTTCTTCTAAAATGAATATTTGTTCCAAATCCATTAAATAATCCTTTCAAAAAATTTGATGTAAATTTTGGATCTCTTCCAAACACAATTATCTTGGTTATTCCATGTAATCAAGCTATTTCTCTCATATAAATATTAGCTATATTAGCTTCCTTATGAGTAATATTTACTAGAATAAAATGGGCAGCTTTAGTGAGCTTTTAGTGAGCTTATCTACCACTACCATGATAGAATCATTCTTCTTGCTTATTTTTGTAAATGTGTTGAACCTGCATAGAATAGATCTAGCTAGAAAATACCACACACATTTGCAGAGAGAAATTGAGAGTGAAAAAGCGAGAGATAAATAATGGAAGAATTCTCATTAACTGTATTCCACACTCAAAGAGTGAATAATTTACAATAGATATAGGATACCTGAGTAACTAATGTGCCATAGTGGTGGTCTAGAGTGATCTAGACATACACCAGCAGTGACAATAGTGAACTGCCACTTAGTCTAGTCTCTCAAGCAGTTTACGGGAGTGAACTGCCACCTAGTTGAGTTAACTAGTCAACTAGTCTTCAGTTAACTGACTGAACAAAGAGTAGTGAGGAGTTAACTTAGGGAATCAAGGATAATGTGCCATTTTGGTGATGATCCCAAGGCAAGGTCGAATTAGCATGGTGATGATTCCAATGTTGCATGGTGATGATCCCAATGCAACATCTAAACTCAACTCAACTAGTCAAACTGAAGTGTCAACTGAAAGAGAATGTTCTGCAAGTGGAATATTCTCTCCTAAAATATAGGAGACTAGATAATGACTAATAATGACTAATAAACAAGGAAAAACCTTAGGAAAAAAAAATCCTAGTTGTGTGTGAAGTAACTCCAACACCCCCCCTGAACATCACTATGGTGAAAATAAAGAATGGGTCCTGATAACAAGGCCATGTTAGGTACCCAAATACAAAATATACACTGAGATAAACGAGGAAAGAGGGAAATCCCCCCCCTCAAATTACAATGCATAAAAAATAAAATGAGAAGGAACAAAAAACAATTGCTAAGCAACCTTATCCTTCACTCGAAGAAGACCTCGCAATTGTGCAAGTTTGTCCTCATTAAAGATTTTGTTGAAGATGTAGATGTCTACACGGATTTGATGAAGAAGATGCATCATTGATATTTCCACACATATCCACTTTATATTCTTGTAATGAAGAATATCCAAATAAATTTTGGATGAAACTTTGAAAACCGTGCGACCGTTTCCAGAAAAACGCTGAAAGTTTGTTGATTTTAAAAAGATCATAACTTCACTTTCTGGACTCTATTTCGGACAATTTGTTTTTTGAAAATGGATATTTTCCCGAGAGGAATTCAAATATCCAATTTGTTTCTAAAAATTTGGCTCATAAAATATCATAATGGATTCTGATGTGCACGACTCTCTTTTTGTCTTCTGAGATGCATGCATTGCGCATGGAAAAGTTTATGCATGTGACTCCTGAGATGCATGCCATATATCTTCCACATGAATTTCAAAAAACAAATATGAAATGGAGTAGACACCATCTTCGATTATTGGAATACAAATTTCTGCAGATACTTGTGTAGAAGGCTCTTCAAACTGAGATGATTTATCTTCCAGTGGCTTTTCTACATTCTCTATCTTGTCAACATTTTGCATGCATTCTTCCTTATTCCCAAAGAAAACCTCCAATCTGCTCCATAAATCATTTGGAGTGAATTCTTGTGAGTCATCATATACTTGATGGAGAATTTAGGGAGAAATAAAATAGAGGATACATCCTATGGCCATATATTGTCTATCGAGAAAGTCATTTTTCTCATCGACAGAATCGGGCTCTACTTCCATTACCATAGCTATTTGGTACAAGCCTTTGCATCTGAGCATAAGAATAATTTTTGGCTTCCATTCCAAATAGTTATGAGGCATGAAAAGTATTTACGATGAATAATCCATCTTTTTGTTGTCTTCAATCTTCAGTACCTGCAAAAAATAATTTGGTGTAGCTTTTTCTTAGCAGTTCGTCGGCTCTGATACCATGTAAATGTGTTGAACCTGCACATAATAGATCTAGCTAGAAAATACCACACACATTTGTAGAGAGAAATTGAGAGTGAAGAAGCAAGAGAGAAATAATGGAAGAATTCTCATTAACCATATTCCACACTCAAAGAGTGAATAATTTATAATAGATATAGGATGCTTGAGTAACTAATGTTCCATAGTGGTGGTATAGAGTGATCTCAAAACACACCAGCAGTTACAGGAGTGAACTGCCACCTAATCTAGTCTCTCAGGGAGTTACGAGAGTGAACTACCACCTAGTTGAGTTAACTAGTCAACTAGTCTTCAGTTAACTGACTGAACAAAGAGTAGTGAGGAGTTAACTTAGGGAATCAATGTTAAGAACCAAACATCAATATAGCATAGAAAAACTTCAGGAAAGGTACTCAACGCCTTGAAAAAGAGATAATTTCAGATAATAAGCCTCTTCGAGGGGGCAACCTCCTTTTACCCCACTTAAATGTTCAAGTACA
>ML835791.1:21352-52627 GCA_009831015.1 Picea engelmannii | reverse complement strand
CCTGAAATCCATTGCTCTGGATCATTGCGTCTTTATTTTTGGATGTTTCATGTGCATATAAAGGACTTGGTCGACCTGTTGCATGCTCAATCAATGGTAAACACAATGAAATATGTTTCAAACTCAAACCATAACATGTAATCACCTTTCAAGAAAGAAATACAATGATCAAAATCAAGTAAATATCAGTAGGGGCCATTGACACTGAGTCATTAAATCATGGAGAATAAACTTAGAAAACACAAAATAAAAATCAGACCATTGATGGATGTATAGGGTAAGGGAGGGAAAGGGAAGGGGTGTAGACCTAGGTTACAACATTGGCTCCAACTAGGGATAAAAATTCCCTATGAGGTGCTAATAACAATAGATCATGTGACTTACCTCTCGAAACCTCACTTCCAATTCTCTTGACTTACCTTTGTTTCTCTTTGTCAGACATGTAGATATGTCATTATCCCTCAACCATACACCTATGTAATTTAAAATTGAATCTAACCCTAGTTCCTTTGTTGGGATATAGATTCTTTATTCACACACAAACTAACTAATCAAATGCAAATGAAAAATGAAAGTAGGTAAGGTACAAGAGGGACCTTCCCTCAGTCTTTCAAGCAAATAGTGTTTCAAGAAGCATCCATTTACTAGGCCTCCAAAAATCTCAATATCATTCGGATTGTGTAAAACAAATGTATTATTGTCTAGAAACTCAACCACATTAAAAGAACCAAACCAAACGTTATCGAGCTTACCATGCTTAGGGTTTTATTCCCTTCTGACATCCCACCTCAAGATCAGGTCACCTTATTGAAATATCTCCTTCTTGGTTTTCTTGTCAAAAGCTAATTTGATCTTTCTCTCATATGCCTCAGTTATCTGATTCAATTTTTCTCTCCTTTGTTGAACCTCTATAATATGAAAGATTCTCCTATCGATGTCATTTAGTTCCTCAATTTATTCCTGTAGGAATTTTAGAACTGGTAGACCGAGTTAAGTAGGGAAGACAACATCTATTCATAGACTAGATGAAAAGGTGAGGTTCCCAAATATCTCTTGGTGCTAATCCTATCACCCCACAAGGCATGCTTAAGTTTAGAGTCCCATGATTTCTTATTTTCAATCAACAATTTCTTGATAATTCTGATGAGAGTCTTGTTTGATGACTCAACTAACCCATTCCCCTGAGGATAATAAGGCATGGAATGTGTCAAGGAAATGTTATGGCTTCCACAGAATTCAATCATGGCTTTGGAATTGAATTCCTGGGCATTGTCTGTTATAATCTTTTAAGGTCAACCAAATCTGGCAAATATATTGGTTTCCAAAAAGTTCATAATCACCTTATTAGTAGCATTCCTAGTGGGCACAACCTCAATCCATTGGGAAAAGTATTCAGTGGTAGTGAGAATCCACTTGTGCTTCCCACTGGATGGTGGATTTATATTACCTATGAAATCTAATCCCCATTGCTAAAAGGGGCCACTGGTAGTGATAGTTTTTAAGGGAAATGAGAGTAATTTTTGTTTTTCTACAAACTTTGACATTCATTGCATGCCCTTACCATGGTGAATACATCAGAGAAAATGGTGGGCCAATAGTACCCTACCATTAGGATCTTGAGGGATGTAGATTTCCAATGCTGATGTCCTCCACAAACTCCCATGTGCATATCTATTGTGACTTGTTTAGATTCATTTTCATCAAGACATTTTAATAGTATGTCAGCATGATCCCTCCAATACAAGTTCTGATTAAAAATGAAGAAATTGATATATTTTCATTTGAGAGACTTGGCCCTCGTATTTTTCAAATATGGGGGACATTATAGGAGCTACAAAACGTAAATAACATCTCTGTACCAAGGTGAAGAGGATTAATTTTCAGATACCTTCATGTTGCCTTGTCCAAACTATGTCATGAGTGCATAGGATTGGGTGAAGGTCTGATGCAATTCTAGCACCTTACAGTTTCATCCTGATAACAAATTGGAAAGTCCCTGCCCCTTAATCAACTTGGTGGGCTTTATATGCAGGTCACATTCCAACAATTTGACAATCCATTTTCCTCTCTTACCTTCACTGTCTAGCTGGACCAAAATCTCTTTGACACTGCTGTTAGGAACATATTATGTTATGCTAGATTGTAACAGATACACCCTGAAGGCCATTAAATCTTTGACCAATGCATATACCTATTTTTCTAATATGTCATACTTTATCTCAACATATTGAAGGGATTTTCTGAAGAAGGATATGGACTATTCATTCCCTTCTTCATTCTTTTGCAGTAGCACAACAACAATAATTTCCTTGGAAGCGAAAGAGAAAATAAAGAATTCTTTGGCATAGTCAGGGCTGACCAATAGAGGGGATTCAACCAAAGCTTATTTCATATTTTGGAATGATGATTCCCCCCCAATGACCACTTAATAACAACATATTTCTTCAACATGTTGGTTATAGGCCTTATGATTTCAACAAAGTTTCTCACAAAGCGCCTCAAGAATTTTTTCCTGTCTATAAAAGACTGGATATACTTCTTATTTCAGGGGATTTTGATTTTTTGAATGGCATCAACTCTTTTAGGGTATATTTTTATTCCTCTTTGTGATATGATGTGGCCTAAGAGATTACCTTTGGGCATAGCAAAGTTGGACTTCGTGGGATTCAAATAAATCCCATACCTTCTACATTTTCAAAAATTCTACTCAAGGTGTTGATATGATTTGGAGAAGATGGTGATGTCATCAAAATATATAACCATAAATTTTTCTTTCTCCCCTACGAAGGCTATGTCTATATCACTTTGAAAGGTGTCCCCTTCCTTCATCATCCCAAAGGGAATTTTGGCGTACATAAATGTTCCCCATGGGGTGGTGAATGTTGTTTTTTCTTTGTCTTCTTCACATACTGCTATTTGGTTATAACCAAAGTACCCATCCAACCAAGAAATCATGTGGGCACCTACTAACCTTTGCAGGATATGGTCCATATTGGGTAGGGGGTAGTTGTCTTTTAGGAAACACTTGTTTATATTTCAGAAATCAACACGCAAGTGTATTTCCCCACTCTTTTCCCTCATAGGTACCAAGTTGGCCACCCAATATGAGTACCCAAAGGGAATAATAATTCTAGCATGAAGAATTAATTTCATCTCCTTTTCAATTATGGACATTAGAATTGGATTTAATTGCCTAATATTTTGTCCGAATGGATTAGAACCAACCTTGAGAGGGATCTTGTGTTAGATGATGTCAGTGTCAAATGTCTTCAAATATTCATACGACCATGCAAATATATTATAATTGTTTTTCATGAGGATGACATACCTGTATTTTTGTTTTGGAGGTAGCACAATGGACATCTTGACTATTTTGGCACTTTCACCAGTCCCAATGTTGCATTCCATCACTTCTTCTTCTTGATTTTTGATGGCAGCTTCTTTGGAGACATCATGACTATCAAATAACCTTTCTAGTGGAACTATACCCCTAGGGATATGGTTTCTTTTAAGTTCCACAATGTTGTGGCCAACCACTTTGTTCAACAGATGAGATGTTTGTTAATAAGATGATTCATCATCTTCTCCCTCTTGATCTATTGATATACTAGATAATTCTTCAATGGTCTGCAGAAATATTTGTAGCTCCAAGTCATCACTAAAGACTTTCTAGTGCTTTATGTTGTCTGGTATTGTTGTCTTATGTCTGACTTCCACCTGATACTTAATATTTGGACAAATGGGAGTTCTGAAGGTACTGGAAACCAATGCACAATAATCTTCCTTTTGATTTAACTCTCTAGGAATGAAGGAGATATTAAATGCCAGAAAGAAGTTGTCAACCAGGTCCCGCACCTCATTCCTATATTGCTTGAGCCTTGGTTTCTTATATTGATAGTTGTTTTTTAATTGATTAATGATTAACTCAGAATCACCAAAAACTGCCAAACTGTCAATGGCCATGTCTTTGGAAACCCTCAACCCAAGCACCAAAGCTTCATACTGAGCTATATTGTTAGTAGTCTCTAATTCCAGCTTATAAGAGAGCGTTATAACCTATTGTGTAGGGGAAACGATGAAAATACTAGCCCTAAAACCTTACTTTGATGAAGAGCCATCGAAATACGTTTTCCATACTTCATGTTGTTGATCTGTCAGTGACTGATTTCTACATTTCCTAACTATTATATCTGGTTCCTCATTTTTTTAAATGAAAGATAGATGACCCGATCTCATCCTCAACAACATAAATTGGATGATTGCTTGGATTGTGATGGTGACTGATGATATATGCCAACCTAACCTCCTTGTATAGCCTCCTATGTTCTCCCCCGAAAACAAGGATGGTGGCATATGTGAGGTCCATTTCTAATGATCCCCCAACCTTCTTGGTCCATGTCTTGGACAAAATCATACCAAACTTGGGGGGAGTTTCAGCCACAACAATGTCTATCACTACACTCTTCATGGGTAACTGTGCCAAAGAAACCACCATATATTTTATTAATCCAAAAAATTTAATTTTTTTGGAGTCAAAGGAGTAAAGGTCTTAGTAGGGCTCAATGATCTCCAGACCTAGTTCCTCCATAACAAATTTAGGAATGACATTGTGTGAGGCCCCTGAGTCCATGAGACAGTTATGTAGGATCTTGTCATGGAAATTTAAAGATATGTAGAATGGTGGAGAGACATCATATCCATCCTCTATGTGTTGGCCCATAGTAATGGCTTTGTTTTCATCTCGCGGACTAATTACATCCGAAGTTACAACAGAAGTAGGTGGCTACAGAACCTTCATAATGGATTTTTTGAAAGGATCTTTTTTCAACAATTCTGACAAGGGTACAAGGATCTTGACCTTTCTAAACTCATGATCTAGGATGAAATATGCTTGTGGCCTATCAACTTCCTTTACTTAAGGGACAACAAGTTTAAATGGAGGAGGATGGTGAGCTTCATCCAATGAACCCTTGCTTGGATTTGGCTTGGGAGGAACCTTTGTTTTTTTGTTATGATCAGAGGTGGTGGCTTTGGGAGTGCCTGTTATAGGCCTCAAGTCATATTTATTTTGGAGTTGGCCTTCAATAATTGTTATCAGGCAAATCAGTAAGTGAAGACACAAACAGATCTCCCTAGTTTCACCCTAAAACTAGAACAAAACCCGAGATAATATAAAATGGTATCTAAGTTTTAATTATCAATCATACTAACTAACCAGAGATAAATGACATACCTTTTAAATATTATTTTTCCTTGATAGTGTCATCCTCGCTCCATTCCAAGTCTTATGGGATGTTGAACCTATAAAAAGACACAACCAACAAAGTGAAAGCAACAATGTATACTTAACAAAACCTATGTATGTGATCAAGGAGTCATACAATAAAATAAGAACAATTTGATGGGAAATGAATATATTCCTGTATTAGAAATATGAAAATGAGAAAAAAACTAGATGCCTTGAAGTTGTAAGGTCCTTCCAATAGTTCCTTACCTCCCACACACTTCTTCTCCATGGATTCTGTTATCAACAATCTATCTTGACAAACAAAATCTTAAATCCAACATACAAGCTCCAAAAACTCCAACCTACAAAACTCAAGAACTTTCCAACCCCAAAAGATAACTTTTCCATTGAGAAATCCTCTCCTTTTATAAGCTGAAAAGGATAGGGTGAGGAGGTTAGGATGATCCCATGAGATCAGGGGTGTCACTCCTATCCAAACCAATCGGAGGCAAACTCACCCTAGAAGCTTCTCATCTAGAAGAATTGAGAAGACACTCTTTTTCCTTCGAATGAAAATTGCCGCACCATTAACACTGAGAAAACTGTGACAATTTTTCATACCATTGTGGTGCAACTTGAGACAGTCCTATATCATCGCACCCTTAACAATAAGCAATGTGCGATGATCCATTTTTATAAGGTTTTTGACAAAGGAAAAGTATAATTTAATCTCTCCGGGAAAAAGCATCTTCATTCTTCTTCAACGATTAAATCCATTGATCCTTTTAAAGACAAAGGATAGGTTTACATTATTAAGAGTCATAGGGGTGAAGAAAATAATGTGTAACAATGACCCCCCCAAAGTATGAAGTGATAAAAAAGTGATAGCTGAAATACTTTTTCGAGTGTGTCTAGGGAACAAGGAACATGTCGGTCAGAAACCTGCCAACAAACGAGGAAATACAATACAATAATATATCAGCATTGAGGTAGGAATTCCCATACTTAGAATACAAATGACTCAAAGCATAAATTCTGACATGAAAAGATCCATGTCAAGTAATGCAGGTCATCGCCACCAAATATACACTGTGGATCCATGCCATTATGACTCAAATTTGAACATAGCCACCAAAACTACACTGTGGATCTATGTGTTAAAGACTCAAATTTGAACATAGCCACGAGATATACACTGTGGATGTATGTGACAGTACAATCTGAATACACTCCAACACAACTTGAATTTGTCAAAAAATATCCTGGGTGTTCATCTCCATCACTCTATAGTACAAATCTAACCATGTGAATACATGTGTTGAAGTCGAACATGGTAGAAACCACTTGATTACCAGTCATTAGTGTATACCATTAACAAGTGTGAGGGGAATCACCATTAATGTCAATGACTCCCAAGGTACACTAGTACAATCCAACAGGTGTGAATTTGTGAGCTGAAGTTGAACACTTGGCAGAGTCTCCCGATCAAGGGTCAATAATAAAAACCCATTGTCAAAAGAAAGGAAACTTTCCATTGAGGCATACAAGTTCCAAGGTACCAATTATTTTGTAAGTCTAATTCCTGGATAATGAGTTGAAGTCGATAGGAAAAGACTCGTCATAGGAGGGCCTTAATGTATCCCCCATCAATGACACGAAAAGGGTAAAAATATTTGAAGTAGATCAGAGTAACATGTGATTCAAGACTGACTTAGGGATGGGCGACTCAATAGAAGGCTTAAGGACTGCAAAAATGGTTGACACAATAGAAGCGTTTCTAGGTTGAACTTCTCTTTGAACATATTGACGACACAAAAACTATCTTGGAATCACTCACTCAACAACATGGATCAAAGACCAATTTGTAATATTATAAAGGGGTATGATCAAGAGACAAACATATTTTCCAACCTAGACAAAAAGTGAGTGAAAGGGTGTCATGTTCAAAAGATACTCTTCCATAGAATACAGGTTTAAACATATTTCTTTCCCAATTTTTCCCCCACCATTTCTCGTGAGTACCTCTTTATTTTTACACAAGCTTGAGGAGGACAACATATGCTTGATCTGTAAGCTCATATTTTAGATGAGTTCCTCAGAGTATGTTTAACAAACCCTAGGAAGGAGTCGTTTGGTCCCATATTATCCTTTCGATTTTTTTTTATGAGTCTAAAGAAAGTAAACTCAATGGTTTTTCATATTTAGAGAGTCTGAAAAACACTTAAAGGAAACTCCAAAATGCCATTTTTTCGTAAAGTAGTATGATGAGACTGAAAAAGAGATAATCTACCACTCAGCACATGTTTTCTTCAAATAATTTAACGAGCATGAAAAGAACAAGATCACTCAACAATATTTTCATGTTTAGAGAGTCTGAAAAGAGCTTAAAGGGAACTCCAGGGGGTTCCTTTCTCGTATAACCTTTACGAGTCCGAAAAAGTGATAAAAGTATACTCGGTTACATTCTCATGTATTTACGAGCACAAGAAAGAGCAAAGACTAATCTCAAGATTGTTTTCATTTTTACACAAGCCTAAAAAAAAAAAAAACTATGCTTGGGATAGAATTTATTTTTACACAAGATTAAAAACTAAACAAAACTATGCTTCGACCTAGTTTTACTTTTACATAAGCGTGAACTAGAGGAAACTATGATCGAGGTAGGTGGTGTCATTTTTACACAAGATTGAACCATAGAAAACTATGCTTGCAACTTCCCAACACATTATCTAGGGATGGTTGGTACTTTTCCCCCAGCTTAAAAAGATAACGACTTAACTTCAACATGAAGTCTAGATGCAGTCATCATTTCCCCCCAATCTTCACTTCGTTCAATGACAAGGGAGGATGAAATGAAGCTTCAAATACTATACATAACAAAGTACCTAAATTAATCGAAGAGGGGGAAGTCTATTTCATTTTTAAATGATCTTGACACATGAACAAGAACTATGATCGAGAATCTAGGTTCAATCCACAAACCTCTGTTTCATTTTTTAACAAGCTTGACACAAAAATAATAACTATTCTCGTAATCTATGTTTCATTTTTTAATGAGGTTGCTAAGAGACACGTAAACTATCCTCGCGACCTATGTTTCATTTTTTAACAACGTTGCCACAGAGACGGAAAACTATCCTCGTAGTTGGTTTCATTTTTTAACGATATTGAAATCAACAAACCATGCTCAAAATCCTCTTCTTGATCATGGATTCCAAGAGGACTATCCTCTGGAAGGACACCATGTTAAGGGACAAAACATAGTCATGGATTCCAAGAGATCTTCACTTGACGGAAGAACAACACTTTGGAAGGAACACATGTCGAAGGTCGCAACATGGGTAAGGAGATTAGGCTCTAAAATCCCTACCGAAGAGATCACCATGTCAACTACTGGATCCAAGTCATAAGAGATTTAGATTATAGTGAGAGGATCATCTGCATCGACAACTGAAGGCATGGGAGACAATGCCACATAATTAACTTGTGGCAGGGGATATATCTTTGGCATATAAGAACTGTTTAGGGAAGTCATTGAGTTGGGACCGACGAGTGAAAGTTGATCAATAGTCACAACTCTTCCATCGTGAGGGAAATATATCACACAAAAAGAGTGGACACAATATCTTTCATGGCATAGACATAATCTCTCCCAAGAAGTAAATCGAAATCCAAGGGGTCTTGGATGACCATGACGTCAAAATAAAGACTGTTTTCCCTCCCAAAGTTATGGGAAACTGAGGAAGGGTCCCTAAAGGTTGACTATTTTTTCTATTAAAAGATAACAGATTCTGTGTAACAGGCACAAGTTGAGGATAACCCAAAGCTTTCCAAGTAATAGCAGACAAAATAATAATGGATTCACCTTCATATAAAAGCATCTCAAGAACATCCCGACCACAAAAATCTATGGTAATATTGAAAGGAATGTGAGAGGGAAGACGAGGTCCAGTTAGCGCACCCCAATAAAAAAGGATGACCTCATTACCTAGAGGACGTTCCATGGGAGAAGGAGGAATTCCCCCTGGTACGGTAGATTCTGTATCAATGAGAAAAATATCGGCAGTATCGATATTACTCTCTAGCGGGAGAGTAGGATCCACCCATGATGATATCATATCGACCACTTGAGTTGCATTTTCCAAGGGGAGAATGGGTCAATGGATGGAAACATATCGACTGCTTGGGTTTTACTCTCTAATGGGAGAGTGGGATCGAACGAGGATGGGACCGAATCAACCACTTTGTCAACTAGGGAAACTAAGGACGTGACCAGATTGACTACGTGATCAATCATACTGACCGAAAAAGGGACCATATTGATCATTGCATCAACTACAGGTGGGTTGAGAGTAAGCTTGTGATAAGAAGTTGTAAGTTGAGGCTGAGAAGCACTCATGTCTTCCAATAATTTTGAGTCTTCATCCATACAAGGGTACATGTGAGTTTGATGACTCCCTCCACATAACATGTACGAGAAATTGACTCTACTTTTCTTCTTCCCAATTGTATCCTAACTAGTTGAAGGGAGGTCATCAACATGTTGTTCATAGGATGACAACATGGGCTAGTGAGGGCGTGTAGACCATTCTTCTATAACCTTGGATAGAAGAGGGAAATCATTAAGAAGATGGCTACCATTACAAATCTTGCAAGGGTACTTGGGCTTATGGGTTGTTTGGGTGATATTGGCACCATCAACACTCCCAACACGATTATCAGTAACTGTTTGTTTTCCAACATGTTTGGCAGTGGTTGGAAGTTTTGACCCTTTCTTATTTTTCTTCTTATTAATATTCATTTTATTCTTATTCTTATCCACCAGTTTAATATCTTCAGATCTTTCACTTGGCGAAGAAGATGAAACAAAAGAATACCTTGCAAGTAAAATAGGTGAAGAATATATTACTAGTGAAGAAGGTGAAGGATCAACATGAGGTTGATGTTCCTGGGGGGAATTTCTCACAACCGAAGCACCTTTTTAATTTAGGATTACCTGAGTGGAAAAAAACCATACCGGTAATACAATTATGAGGCCTAGAAGGCTTAAAGTAGCGATGTAAGGAACACCAATGTTTCCATGAGAAGGAAAACAAAATGCTCCCCCAGAGCAGGGGTTGATTTATTGGTCTTTCTGGGAACTGACACCATTAAACACATATCCAACCTAGAGTAAGCTAGGGAAAATAAATAGCACTCACTAAAACATCTAGTAAGCAAGCAAGCAAACAAAACCTTCTCACAATGAATGCACTAGTTGGTGATGAAATCCAATGTCGCAGGAACAATGTAAGAAGGGATTGAGATAGAGAGGGTGTCAAAGTTACATTCATGACCTTATTAATGGACTTACACCCTAGTGCAAGATCCCACACATAAATGTGTGTATACCCTCCAAGGAGACTGAGTGATTTTGGCCAACGACGATTCCAGGTACCGTGAAGACTTTCCCCTCCACAGTCACCTTGTGTAAAGACCCTAAAGAGAAAGGCTACTAAGGTTACCAATTAAAGAAATGATGCATAGGGAAGTAGTCAATAGTTTAATCCACTTGCAAGGGCAGGGTATCTAAGCCCGAAATCGCCTCGAGAAGGTCTGCACAAGATTTTCTTCTCTAGTGACCCCCAATAATATGCAGAATCTCTACACTAAAACCAACAAAGAAGGGTGAGTAACTCTGCCAGTCCTAATGCGACCTCATGATTGACCCTTGTGTTAGAAGGGATTCCTAGGAAAAAATGTAGCAAGTGGATTTGAACTCTCCTTATCACAAGATACTATTGTTATTGGACAAATCGGTAAGTGAGGACACAAAAATATCTCCCTAGTTTCACCCCGAAACTAGAACAAAACAAGACAGAATATAAAATGTTTCCTAAGTTTTAATTATCAAGCATACTAACTAACAAGAGATAAATAACATACCTTTTAAATGTCATTTGTCCTCACTAGTGTCATCCTCGCTCCATTCCAAGCCTTATGGGATGCTAAACCTATAAAAAGACACAATCCAACGAAGTGAAAGAAACAATGTATACTTAACAAAACCTATGTATGTGATCAAGGAGTCATACAATAAAATAAGAACAATTTTATGGGAAAGAAATATATTACTGTATTAGAAATATGAAAAGGAGAATACAATAAGAAGCCTTGATGTTGTAAGGTCCCTTCCAACAATTCCTTTCTTCCCACACACTTATGCTCCACGGATTCTGATATCAACAATCCATCTTGACAAAGCAAAGCTCAAAGCCAACATACAAGATCCAAAAAATCCAAGATACAAAACTCAACAACTTTCCAACCCCAAAAGACAACTTTTCAAATGAGAACTCCTCTCCTTCTATAAGCTAAAAAGGATAGGGTGAGGAGGTTAGGATGATCCCATGAGATTAGGGATGTGACTCAGATCCAAACTGATCGGAGGCCAACTCACCCTAGAAGCTTCTCTTCTAGAAGAATCGAGAAGACACTTTTTTTCCTTCATATGAAAATCGTCGCACCCTTAACACTGAGAAAATTGCAACGACATCGTAGGACACTATGGTGCAACCTGCGATGATCCTATATCGTCCCACCCTTAACACTAATCAAGGTGTGACGATCCATTTTTATAAGGTTTTTGACAAAGGAAAAGTATAATTTCATCTCTTTGGGAAAATGTATCTTCATTATTCTTCAAGGATTAAGGCCATTGATCCTTATAAAGACAAAGGATAGGTTTACATCATTAACAGTGATAGGGGTGACAAAAATAATGTGTAACAATAACTCCATCTTCCCCTATATCAATCTCAAAATGATTTGACAGTTGTGTTACCTCATAATCTTTCTATGTTAAGTGATTGGGGTAAAAATATGTTTCATTGAAAAGTACAACAACATGTTGGCACAGGGGTAGACGTAGGTTTCAATTCTTCAAAAATGCACCAAAAAAAACATAACTACCTACCATTTCGGCAACACCTTCGAAGCAAATGAAGTCTCACCCGAGGTAGAGGCAGGGGGGGTTGGAGGACTCAAGTGTCTACAACCTAGCTGGGACACAAATCTGTGATCACGATACTTAACAGAGCACTTAGCCAATAGTATGCATTCAATTATGATTCTTATTCACATCGTATATTAACCCTAATTGTAGATCAACACAGTATTAATCAATATCAAACACATCTAAGCATTCATTACATAGCATCAGAGCAGATCTAGCATTTATTCACGTATCAAGCACTAAGCACTAATGGATGTACCTATCATATATCCAGAACAATGCACTAAGAAAATATAAACATAACCATCATGAACAAATAGCACAAATCACTTCAACATAGGATATATGTGGTTCACCCTAGTGTGGGGTTACGTCCACCAACTCTTCTTTTTCTTTATTAGCTTCTTCCAATCTTCTTACATGCACCAAGCCACAGATCCAACTCCGCAAAGGAAAAGAGATCTGTGCACACCTCGCCAAATCCTCCTTCACCAGATTAGGTCAAGGCACAAAGCCAACTACGACCACTTGCACTTAGCTCTGCAAGTCTCACATATAATATGAACAAAGCATTCACAACTATTCTCACTTACCAACCCTCACAGGTTCTTACAAAAAGTCGATCAGAACTACAATCAAATAGATTTGACTTCTCTTACATTTCTCAACTACTTATTTATACATTACGAAAAGGGGCCTAAGCATGGGTAAAAACATGGGCCTACATCCCATACCCATTACATAAACTCTAAAATCCTAAAAATCCTGCAAAAAGGGTGAGATCCCGCGATCTCTGCTTCACCTGGGCGCTCTGTCTTCGACCAACCTGTCGAAGTCCCAAAAATGGTCAAACATGACCAATGTTTCCTCAAAACCTAGTCAAGGTCCAACAGGCCCCCAACACTCACCTGTGACTTGTCCCCAGTCACTCTGATCTAGGCAACACTGCTTCAAAGGCCTCGAGCTAAGCTCAAGCTACCTTGACTTGTTGCTTTGCCAAAGCCTCCTACTCAATGAATTCTTGGATTACTTGCCCGTTGATAGGCCCTTCTAGGGATTGTTCTATTGTTGTGACCACCTGTTCCAATTGTGATCCTTGTCCCTCGAGCTCTTAAAAAATTGTGCAGGCTTCATCCTGCACCGTCTGGTGTCTCTGTGTCACCTCCATCACTCTTCTCTGGATGGAAGTGACCTATTGCTAAATTGCAAGATTCTCCTATGACCTCTTTATATTCTCTACTGTTGTAAGTAGTTTCAACTGCACTTGCACAGTGGAAGCCTATTGCTTCACCTCCTGGAGCTGTGCCTCCAATCTCCTCAGCTCTAGGTCTTTTGCAGGGCGCTTGTAGGTCTGTGCACTTTGGTCACCGAGTTTCTTGCATTCTGCAGCCAATGCCCTAATTCTTTCTATTGTGCTCCTGGAAGTTTCTTCCCTTTGATCTCGTACTTCCTGCCGAGTGATAAGCATTGCTTGAAGTTCTAGCTCTGCTACTCTTGCTTGGAGCTGTTGAATAGCCTCAGCGAGCTTCCCCACTTGGATCTCGGCTATCTCTTCATCCATATGTGCCAATCCTGACATAGACCGAAGTGTTGTATTCACTGCCTCTATAATCCCAATCTGCTCTATGAGAAACTGGTCTTTCTCTTTTTTGATTTGCTCCTTGTCTTCTTTGAACTTCTCTCATAGGTCATTTGTCTCTTGCTGTGCAACCTGAAGTTGCTCTAAGGCCTTCTCCTGTTCTTTCTTCAAGGCATTTGTGGCCTGTTCTTCTTCCTCCTAGACTCGACAAAGTCAAGTATCTGTGGCATCTTCTATCCTTCGCAATTGGGTGGGCATATCCCCCAATTCTACATTCTCGGTTGATGATGGCACAATAAACACTACGTAGCTCAAGTAGATGGCTTGTTGTACCCCCGTCAGTTTTGATTTGATTCTTTCATAGATTGTCTCCTTCTTTTCTTCATGTCGCTGCAAGATACCCTCCCAAGAATCTTCTATAGCAACAATGATGAGGTCAACATCATCCACTGTGAGCAGATTCTGTGACTTGGGCTTGTCTAGACAACACAACGTGGTAGAAAATCACATCTCTATTATCTCTAATATATCAGTTTTCAAAATTAGTCCCGGTGTGTCATGAAATGGATTAAATAAACAACATCGTAGTAGATTCCTCCAATTGTTTGAAATGACTTAATCAATACGATTCCATCCGTTATGGCACAGTCTCAATGGTCTCATGGTGATAGTTTTCATACTAATTGTGTTTCTAACTGTTCCAGAGAGTCATTCTAATGGTCGGGACGCATCCAACGGTCATATAGCTTTGTCATGGTGAAGTTCCATTCTAAACTGTTCTGCTATTCCGACGATGTTCAAGTTCTACAAGCCTACCTTCTGCAAAGGCTTCTCTGAAACTTCTTGCAGTCTTTCTATCTTTGCCTTCTTCTTACTGAGCTTTCTGGCCTTATTCCCTGTGATATGAGTCAAGAGGTTCCTCTTTCCATTCTTATTATTATCTTCTCTTATCATAGTAACTTTGCACTCCTAAGGGTCTTTCAAAGGGTTCGAGTGTAATATCTCTTCTCTTACTACTTCTGGGGTAGGTGCTCTTTTATCCTACATGGATAGGGTTTTCAAGCCTTCCTGTGTTCTTGCAACTTTGACAACTAATTCTCTGTCCCTCAGTTGCTTTGACTTTTCATCTCATTCTCCTATTATTCACGTTATTCTCCTAGCCATGAAGTCCCTTAATTCTTTCTTTTTTTGTTTTATAGCTTTTTCCTCTACTTTCCTCCGGATCCGATCTTTCTCAATCAAAGTATTTCCTAACAAAAGTTCAAAAGGGGTGTTGTTATCCACAAACTTAATGACTTCAAATTCTTCTTCGGTCGATGTTCTATAGGAAATCATAGGTACATGAGTAAGTCTTCCACATAGGATTATCATCTTTCCTTTAAACATTACTATCCTTCCCAATGTAGGATTCATAGCTTGCTTTCCCAAAATTTCCCAAGTACTTTCTGGCATAAGATTCAAATATGTTTACTCATCTAGTACACAATCTATGTCGAAGTCCCCTATTCTTGTTTCTATGCACTCCTTCTCTTTTAATATCTCTGGTAAACTGATGTATCTGTGATCCTATAGTGTTTCTCTCATCTGTAATAATATATTCTCTTATTATTTCTAATTCTCTAACATATCCTTAGTTTCTTGACCTTCCTCATGGTTTTCGTGTCTCAGGTTCATCTTTTCAACTTTAGCAATCATTCTAGGGAAATCCAAAACCTCGTGATCAACAACTTTACAACAAAGAAAAATAGGACCTACACCAGGGAATTACTTAGCAAGATGTCCCAGTATTCTATAGTTATAACATAGTGTTAATCCTCTCTTTATTTTGAACGATCTCCAACCTTCTCTATACTGCGCACTGGGATCACATTAATGGACCTGCATTCTACAAACATTCTTTCTAGGTTCCCGCATCCACTTGTCAGCCCAAAAATTCTTTCTATGCATAGGAATAACATATCTTTCACTATTTCTATCAAATCTATTCAGATCAAATATTCCTTCTTCTAGTTGTGCCCTAGTTTTCATACTAGGAAAAAATCTATCAAACATACCTAGATCCATACTTCTAAAGAAAACATTTCCACTTATCTTACCTTTACCAGAGCACAAATCTTTAAGATCTTACCTCTTTTTTAAGCTCGAGCTTCCTTCTCATAGCACAAATAATCACAAGTCAAGTAGAGTATTACGTACTACAACAAGAGATCTACGCACAAATATTTCTCTTTTCTTCAGTTTCCAACAATCATAGTTTCAAGTCCCAACAATAGAACCATTTTTTGGCACAGGGGCACACCCAAGGTTCAACGCTTCAACAATGCACCAACAAAACCCTAACTACCGACTCTTTCAGCAACACCTGCAAAGCAGATGAAGTCTCACCTAAGGTAGAGATAGGGGGTTGCAAGACTCAAGTGTCTACAACCTAGCTGGGACACAAATATGTGATCATGATACTTAACATAGCACTTAGCCAATAGTATGCATTCAATTATGATTCTTTTTCACATCGCATATTAACCCTAATTGTATATCAACACAGTATTAATCAATATCAAACACATCTAAGCATTCAATACATAGCATCAGAGAACATCTAGAATTTATTCATGTATCAAGCACTAAGCACTAATGGATCTACCTATCATATATCCAGAACAGTTCACTAAGAAAATATAAACATAACCATCGTGAAAACATAACACAAATCACATCAACACAGGATATACATGGATCACCCTATTGTTGGGATACGTCCACCAAATCATCTTCTTCTTTATTGGCTTCTTCCAATCTTCTTACATGCACCAAGACACAGATCCAACTCCGCAAAGGACAGGAGATCTGTGCGTACTTCACCAGATCCTCCTTCCCCAGATTAGATCAAGGCACAAAGCCAACAACAACCACTTGCACTTAGCTTTTCAAGTCTCACATATAGTATGCACAAAGCATTCACAACTATTCACACTTAGCAACCCTCACAGGTTCTTGCACAAAGCCGATCATAACTACAATCACATAGATTTGACTCCTCTTACATCGCTTGGCTACTTATTTATACATTACAAAAAGGGGCCTAAGCATGGGTAAACCCATGGGTCGACATCCCATACCTGTTACATAAACCCTAAAAGCCCAAAAATCCTGCAAAAAAGGGTGACATCCCATGATCTCCACCTCGCCTGGGTGCTTCGTCTTTGTCCAACCTATCAAAGTCCCAAAAATGGTCAAACATGACCAGTATTTCCTCAAAACCTGGTCAAGGGCCAGCAAAACATCATCCACAACATCACTATCTACATACATCTCCTCAATCTGATTATTTTGGAAAGGAATTCCAACTCTTTGGTCATCAACATTCCTTCTCTTTCTTGCATTATCTGAAGGGCATCATTTGACCTTCTAAACTCATTTGGATTTTTGTTCCCGGCCCCTTGAAATTCTCTTTTTGGTTGTTTAGATTCCCATTTCATTTTAGCTATTTCATATGTCAAATCCTTCAAATTTTTGGTCATTTCATCAAGTTTATTATCATATGTGGTTGGGTTAGAGGAGACAGAGGAATCCTCTCTCTCTTTCTTCTTGTCTTTACCCGATCTAGTCTTTAACCTGTTTGATGCCAAGATGTTAGATTCAACCTCAATTGATGCTTCTTGCATGGAAAACTAGGTGGTGGATCTTCTCTCCCTCAACATAAGGGGAAATGATGAATCAAATGCATTAGAATAAATGATATTGGTAGAAGCTTTGGTTGGTTTGATCTCATCTAGAAACATACCATACTTCTTATTGAATATATTGGTAAAGTCCGAAATACAATCACCATTATTTCTCTTAAGGGCCCCAAACTCAATGATGTAATACATATAATCTCTTCTATATCCCCATTTCTTTATGAAGGATTTATTTATCACATCAATATCTGTAATGGAGGCTGGAGGCTGGATGGAGATCCCAAAACCATTTCCTCACTTCCCCATCGAGGCTTTGTACAAACAAACTCATCCACACATCTGCATAGTAAATGTTGAAGTTGTCTGCAAAGCTGTCAAAGCATACCAAATGTTCCTCAGCTGTGACATCCCCTTCCCCATTATATCTTGTCAAATATTTCATGTAATTTGTGGCTGGGAGTGCATGTAATCCTACAAGAAAAATTAGGGGTGCATATCTGGAAGAAATTATGCCATCCATCCTGTTAACAACCATTGCTTGGGAAATAGGGATCTGAAGGTTGATTGGAGGTACATGGGTGGATGATGGACTGGATGATGAAATAGAGGAAGGGGCTAAAGGTGTCTGAGGTTCCTTGGAATTTTGATTCTCAGGGATATAAAATTCAATATGCTTGTGATAATGAATAAGAGTAGATTCCTTAGGTGCAACTTTACCCTTGAGGGATGAGGTATATCTCTGAGCTAAGGTGAATTTTCATAGCTTCCTTTTTGTCTCAGAGACTATTGTGTCCTTCTCAAGGTTGGGATGAGCCTTAGTGTCTTTTGTGTGCTTAGATTTGGATCTCTTGAGCCCTTTCGTGGGAGCCAATATTTCTTTTGTGAAGTTTACTCAGTGGAGTCTCAAGTGAAAGATGGAAGTATGATTGTTTCTGATCTTTGTTCACCATAAAAGGCCATATATGATCATTTTCATTCTCCCAGGGAAAGATATGCTTCATTACTCTGTTCCCTGGCAATGGTGCCAGAAGATGTTGGTACTAAATTCTGCACCTCACTACTAAAGGGAAAAGTTAGGCCACCTCATGTTTTGGAATGGTTGGTTTCTTGGTTATTTGATTTTGTTGGTCAATTGGAGAGTTGGTTTACCAAGACAGTAACATGGTTGGGTTATCAAACTGATATGG
Source organism: Picea engelmannii (assembly GCA_009831015.1). Taxonomy (NCBI): domain Eukaryota; kingdom Viridiplantae; phylum Streptophyta; class Pinopsida; order Pinales; family Pinaceae; genus Picea; species Picea engelmannii. Next base: position 33,960 of record ML835791.1, on the reverse strand, counting down.
AGGAGGGTTCTCCTTGGATGGTGGCACACAAATGACAAAAAAGTGTGATAATAGAGGATAGAACACAAGGAAACAACAAACCATTCAATGAATACTCTGTTGCAAGAAGTTTAATAATTAAAATATAATTTCAAGACATTAAACATGTATCAAAAACAAAATTACTCCCATAGGTTGCAATGGAAACAAATCTTCATCAAATAATTTGTTGTTTCACAGGTTTCATATTAATAAATACAAGTTATACAATAGCTTAATGAAATGAAATGTACTTCACACAAATCAAAAAATGCATTCAAGATAAGATAAAAACACATGTAGATTTGGACAAAAACACTGTCATCAAGAGTATATTTACCAGGTAGAGAGATTTAATCCTTGCATAGAACAGGTTCAACCAGTTTGATGTATCGTTATTCTTTTCCCAAAAATGGAACCCTCAAAACATACAAAGATTGCATATTTATCAAAGTTGTAGAGGTTCTCGTCCATCTGGAACTAAGGATTAACTCTACACTATCAGTTAGAGAACAACTTATTAACTTCAATAAATACTGCTAGAGTATAGTAATGTATACTTCGAGCTTGAATTAATAAAAAAGGAGTGGTTCATATCAGACATAAATGACCACTTATTATGCCTTAATCTAAAAGAGTCTTGCAATTAAACAACTAAACACTGCTACTAGCAATGAACTAGACTGATGCATATACTGGAGTAAATTGAACTCTATATCGAGCACTGGTGCCCATGTGTACTTTTGGAGGCCACTGGGAGATAACTAGGTGTGTCGAAAGATTCTTCAAGTACTCCTTAAAATTATCTCCTTTAGAAAGAAATAAGTCTTCTGGTGCTTCTTCTGGAGTCTTTGATATTTCTTCTACAATCTGGAGTGTATTTTCTCCAATTCCTAATTATGGTGTTGCAAGGTCTGTACTTGCAACTTCAGTTCTCATACCTATTGATTGTCATCGAGATTCTCTATCTCGACCGTAACCCACCTTTTCTTATTTTCTTTCTCTCTAATGGATTGGTTATGGTCTGCGAATGTTATTCTTCTCCTCGTCCTCATGTCATACCTGCAAACTACCTCAGGTTCCTACGAATCCGAGCTATTTCCTGATGAGTAATCTGATGTTGTAGACTGGCTATATTAGAAAGTCATTTTAGTAGGAAAATAATGAGGATAATCTACTTCAACAATTCGACGTTTGAGATATTTTGAATGAAGAGTATAACTGTCTCCTGAATGACCGAACTCGTGAAGTAATTAACCAATGCTTATCGCTAAGAAAACTCACCAGTGATTAAGATACTTTAATCATTTAATATTTTAGGACTTTGGGGGCTCCGACACTTCAGGGATATAGTCTTTGGGAAACCATGTTTTCTATGGATTAAAATATCTCGTAGTGAAAATCTCTCGGAGTGATGCGGCAACCACTTCGACAATTCAACATTCTGACACTTCAGATCTTCGGGGATTCAGAACTTTGTGAAACTTTGTTTACTCTAGATTAAAATCTCCCAGAGTAACAATCTCCCAGAGTGATGTGGAAGACACTTCATAAATTCAGTGTTCTGACACTTCGACACTTCAGGAAACTGTGTTTTCTCTGGATTAAAATATCCCGAAGTGACAGTCTCCCATAGTGACATGGAAACATGTTGTCACAATTGATGACATGTCAAAAAAATGAGAGTGACACATGTCACCTGAAATAACATAGATGACATAACCAAAGTACCTGAAATGAGTTCCATGTTTCATCTGAAATCAATTGACAGGTGGCATATGACACGTCGGCTAGAAAAAGAGTTTATGAGAAAGGGGCTCCAACACTTCGACACTTTGGGACTCTGACACTTTGGGACTCCGGGCTTCAGGAAACTTTGTTTTCTCTAGATTAAAATATACTGGAGTGATGTGGTAACCACTTCAAAAACTTAGCATTTCAACACTTTGGCACTTCGGGGCTCCAACACTTTGGGAAACTAGGTTTTGTCTGGACTAAAATCTCTTGGAGTGAAAATCTCCCAAAGTGACGTGGAAACCACTTTGGTAATTCAACATTCGAGGATATTTAGGATTGAAAACAATAACAAGATTGGAAGTTCAAACTCCAAAGTCTCGAAGTAAAGATTCATATTGCTTTGTGGTTAGAACCTCTCATTATTTTGAAACTATGAATGCATAAGAGCTATTGACCTTAATTGATTTTCGGATCTCAACTGTCAAAAATTTAATCTGTCTGCTATTCACAACCTAAGCCCAAAATCCAGTTCTTTGTATTGTTGCGTCTTTCTTTTTGGATGTTTCCTATGAATACAAAGGACTTGGTCAACCTGTTGCATGCTCAATCAATGGAAAACATGATGAAATATGTTTCAAACTCAAACCAAAACATGTAATCACCTTTCAAGAAAGAAATACAATGATGCAAAGCAAGTAAATACTGGTAGGGGCCATTGACACTGAGTCATTAAATCATGGAGAATAAACTTAGCAAACAAAAAACAAAAATTAGAGCATTGATGGATGTATAGGGTAAAGGAGGGAAAGGGAAGCGGTGCAAACCTAGGTTACAATAGTATCCAAATTTCATTCAGTTAGGCTTACCTCTAGAGCTACGTGGAAAATTCCCTCTCTTGATGCCTTTATTGAGTGTCTGACGCAAGCGCAGACCAAGCTCATCAATATGGGAAAAATCAAAGGCTCAAAGGAACATGCACTTGTTGTACAAGATGGTGGGAATCACAAATATAATAAATCCAAACATAAAGACAAAGGGAAGGGACATGCTAATCCAAATAAGGAAGGGTACTCAAAACCATTCAATGATTCCTCCAGATCTAAAGGTGGAAAGGGAAGAAAATGGGATAAATGCACTTAATTCCAACGAGGATTCCATCCAAAATCTGCATGCTTGCATAAACATATAAATCAAATGGCACAAATACTTCAACAAAAAAACTTGGATATCGCATCCCTAAGGGTGCCAAGAAGAAGAAGCTAGAAGATCTAAACCCCAAGAATGGTAATTCTAGCCATGCTTTGATTCCCATTAACTTCTCTCCCGATGCTTGGATTGTATATTTGGGTGCATAACATCACATGTCCTCCAACAAGGAAGTCTAATCTTCATTAGATGCATGAAAAGTTCCTCCTTTTCTGATGGGGGATGACTCTCTAGTCAAAGTCACCAGAAAAGGAAGAGTTGAAATCACAAATGGGAGTTTCGAGAATGTGCTACACACTCCCAAACTCTCTATAAATATTCTCTCCATGTATTATATGACAAAATATGGCACCAAAAAGAAAGTAATATTCACACCTGAAGTTGTGGATATATATGAAATGAAAACTAATTCCAAAGTTTCTACCAATAAGGTAAATCACCAATCCAGACTCTACAAATTTTCTGAATTTATGGAACCAGATTCTGCATTACTGCTTACACATGATGATAAAAGTAGTAAGACATGGCATGAAAGGTTCAAGAATCTAAATTTCATATACATGAAACAACTTAGCAACCAGGGAATGGTTGAAGGTCTACCTAAAATCCACTTCTCCAAAGGAATTTGTGAGGTATGTGTACTTGGAAAACACTCTCAAGAGAAATTCGACAAAGGAAAGACTTAAAAGGCTTCCTCTCCTTTGGATCCAATCCACAATGATCTCAAGGGACATTTTCCACATCCATCAATCAATAAAGTAAGGTACATGCTCATTTTTGTTGATGATTTCTCACACTACACCTGGACTTTCTTTCTCAAGCACAAATCTAAAGTCTTTCAACATCTCAAAGATTTCAAAGCCCTTATTGAGACATAGTCAAGAAGAAATATCAATGTCCTCCAAACAGATAATGGGGGGGAGTATGTCAACCATGAGGTACAAAATATTTGTCTTGAGTTCAGGATTCATTTGCAGCACATAGTTCCCTATACTCCATAACAAAACAGAGTTGTTGAGAAGAAGAATAGATCCTTGAAAGAGATGGCATCTTGCATGCTTCATGAAAAGTCACTTCCATTGATATTATGGGATGCAAGACTTAATTATGAAAAATACATCCAAAATAGATCCCCCCATAGATATCTTTATGATAAGACCCCCTTCTAGGCTTGGAGTGGCCTCAAACCATAAGTGACCCACTTTCATATATTCGATTCATGTGCATGGGCCAAGATTCCCTCTAAGTAGAGGAAGGCACTTGATCCATAGAGTATAGAGTGTATATTTGTTGGATACCCAGACAATGTGAAGGGATACAGACTCATTGATCCCTCTAAGGACTGGCTCATCATTGATTGTAGTGTACAATTCAAGGAAATTACCTCACATGCACCTCAGGAGACACACGCAAAAACTTTTGTTCTTCCACTTGTCAGAGATGATGAGCATGCACATGTAAAATCTTCTTCTGATGAGAGTTATGATTCATAGGATTCCTTTGAATTAGATATTGATTCAATATAATCAAATGAAGGGTTAATGCATGTAGATGCAGATGCAGAGCCAGATTCGAGGCCTAAGTGGGCCAAGACTACTCTTTTGGATGTAGGATATCTCATTGGGGATCAAACTGATACCAGGAGGACTCGATATTATTTTGAGGAGCCTCCTCTTACTCTTACCTCCATTGAACCGATGCCTATGAATATTTTATTGGTTTAGTGTTCAGATCAACAGTCGTATGGAGAGACTGTTGGGAATCCATTTTTGGAATCCTCCATGAAGGAGGAATACAAATTCATCCTCAAGAACTAGAATTGGGATCTGGTTCCCCTTCCTTCAGGAAGGAAACTTGTCAAGTGCATATTGGTCTACAGGACCAAGAGCATAGTAGATGGATAGGTTAGTAGATACAAAGCCAAGCTAGTCTCCAAAGGCTTTCGGTAGGTGCACATCATTGAATATGATGACACCTTATCTCCAGTAACGAAGATGGATTCCATACGCTTGGAACTTTCTATTGCAGAAGCCAAGGGATGGGAATTCCATCAGATGGACGTGAAGAATGAATTTCTTCATGGAGAGCTCTCTGAGGAGATATATATGGATCTAACCAAGGGATTCATGCATGATTCATATTTGGTTTGTCTACTGAATAAGTCCCTTGATGGCCTCAATTCGACCCCGAGGGAATGGTATTACAAAATGGAATCCTATCTATTGTCACAGAAATTTGTACGTTGTAAGTTAGACCTGGACATTTACATGCTTAAGATGGATGATTCAATTCTACACCTAATTCTATATGTTGATAATTGTTTGATCACTAGTATCTCGACTTCTGTGATTTCTGCAGTCAAGAGGATTATGCATGATAGGTCCTTTATGATGGGCATGGGTACGATACATTTCTTCCTTGGTCTCAATATTAGTCAAGATGCATTAGACATCAAATTGTCTTAGGACAAGTATGCACAAGATCTCCTTGAGAGATTCTAGATGTTATACTACAAGTCTACCCCAAATTCTTTCCTATCAGGAGTTGGACTTGAGGATGGTGGTGACACTCCACTGGTGGAAAACAAATTGTATAGATAGCTAGTGGGGATCTTGTTGTATCTCGCACACTCCAGACCAATCCTCTCCTATGCAGTTGGACTAGTCTCTTAGTTCATGCAAGAGCCACATGAGATACATTAGAAGGTTGCTAAGTGTATCCTTCGATACGTATAGGGAACCATCACTTTTTGGATTTACTATGCAATAGAAACTGCATTGGAACTCATCGGGTTCATTGATTATGATTGGTATGGTGATAACATTGATCGCAAGTCCACATCTGGTTACTCACTCAGTCTGGGTTATGGGTCGATATGTTGGTCGAGAAAGAAACAAGTTTCTGTTTCTCTATATTCAACTGAGGCAGCGTAAAAATGGGTAGTTAACATAACCATTCAGGCTATGTGGCTACAACATTTTCTCACTGAGTTGGGAATTTAGTTTCACGGACTAATCATCATTTGGTGTGACAACCAGAGAACTCTAAAGTTCTGTAGAGATCCATTTCAGAGGCAGCATATGAAGAACATCAATATCCACACGCACTACATCTGGGAATTATTACATGAGGGGATCATCGACCTGTAGTTTTGTCCTTTAGCAGAATAGACCACAAACATCTTCACCAATTCCTTCACTAAGCAGAAGTTTCATTCTCTACGCAGTCGTCTTGGAGTGAAGGACACGGTTTCCTAATAACTGTCAATTCATTTTTTGATACATTATACCTTGAGGGGGTGGGGAGGGGGGTTTCCCTCTTTCCTCATTTATTTCAGTGTGTCTTTTGTTTTCGGGTACCTAACATGGCCTTGTTTCCAAGACCCATTATTTTATTTTCACCATAGTGATGTTCGGGGGAGCTATTGGAGATACTTCACGCACACCTAGGATTAATTTTCCCTAAGGTTTTCCCTATGTTTATTAGTCGTTATCTATTCTCTTACATTTTAGGGAGAATATTCCATTTCCTACATTCTAGGGGAATATTCTCTTCAGTTCACACTTCAGTTGGATTAGTTGAGTGGAGTCTTGATGCCACATTGGGTCCATCACCATGCAGAATTGGGATCATCATTACTAATGCACATTTCCCTTGGGATTATCTCTGGAGTGGCACATTATTGATTCCTTTAGTCAGTTAACTGAGGAATGAGAGGATAGTTGACTTAGACTAGGTGGCAGTTAACTCCCGTAACTGTCGATGTGTGTCCAGATCACTGTAGACCACCATTATGGTGCATTGGCTTCTCTTCCAGTGCACATTATTTGAGTTATACAGAATATATCATGTGTAAATTATCATTCATTCATTTAGTTAATACAATTCTTTGATTCTCTCTCTCTCTCATTTCCATCTTTTCTCATTTTTCTGCAAACTGTGTATGTCCTTTTCTAGCTAGATATTATCTATGCAGGTTCATCCAAATTTACACCTATTGGGAAATTTTACCTTCATACACACTGATCATGAACCCCTTCAATATCTACAGAGTCATATAAATATGCAACATGTGAGAAATTACAACTTGTTAGGTTTATTGCAATAGGTGAGGCATTAGATCATGAACCTCTCATTATAGTAGAAAGGAGTCATGAATAGAATAGAATACATGATCTCTCAACCACCACTAAATAATATTGTAGCAATTGGAATGATAATGCAACTTGATCCTTTCACTCATGAGCTTCTTAGTTAATATTATGAGGGAGATGCAGATTTTGGAGGAGTCTACAAGTATCTAAAGGAAAGTTCAGTCACTGTAATGGAAGGCAATGAATATCACCTTCACTATGGGATGTTGTACAAACTCAAAAAACTATATATACCTTGGGATAGAAGGGTTCAATTGAAGAGAGAAGTATACACTTCTAGAGTTTCTGGACATTTTTATGTGACAAAGACAGTGGAAAATCTCTAGTGGTATTTCTATTGGCTAAATATGTAGGAGAAGGTGGAAAATTTTGTTATAGGTTGCATTCTTTGTAGCACTAGCAAGCCAAGCAACCTAAAAATTGGCTTGTACATGCCATTACCAGTAACAAGTAGGCATTGGGAGAACAAATCTATGGATATTGTTGGAGGTTTTCCTATGACTCATAGAGGCCATGATTACTTTCTCGTTGTAGTAGACCATATACAAAAAATGTGTGTGCTAATTCTTCAGAGAAACTATTTTTCAACCATTTTTGGGTACATTTTGGATTTCCAACCTCCATCATATCTAATAGGGATATAAGGTTCTTATGAATATTTTGAAGAACTCTTTGGGAAACAATGGACACCAAGTTGAAGTACTTAGTTTCCTTCCATACTCATATTGATGGACAAACCGAGGTAGTAAATAGGATGTTGGTGCAATTGTTGATAGGTTACAACATCATACATCCAAAGACTTGGGACAAGAAACTAGTCTTCATTCAACAATCTCATAACACAACACTTCATTCTTCAACCACTAAGTCTCCTTTCAAGACTTATTTTGGTTATCTACCTCCTTCACCATTTGATGTTGTTTATGGATAGTAGAAGGAGGAAGAAGGGATTCAAGGAGAAGAATAGAATCTAGGAACATTCATGGAAAATATTAGGCATATACATATAAGGCTTCAGGAGAAACTCAAGAAGAGCCAATAGTTGTACAAAGCCAAGCATGATCAACACAGGGATGATCATAAATTTTTTGTTGCAGACAATGTCTAGATCCATCTTTCTAAGGAACACTTGCAAGGAGAAACAAAAAAACTCAAGCCATTAGATATGGACAATTTGAGATCATTGAATAAGTGAATGAGAATACCTTCAAGATGAAACTTATACTTTATATCAAGATCAACTCAAAGGTGAACCTAAAATATTTGAATTTGTTTGAACCATCCATGTTGGATGAGGATGTATAAGATTAGGTTCTTCCCACTGTGGAAGACCTTGCACCTCATGGTCTTGAGGAGTAAATTAAGACATGGTTCTACAACACAAGGAGTGGAAAATTCAAAGAGGAAAAAAAGAAATATGTTAGATTATTCTCAAAGGATAGACTGCAAGGAAAGAAAAGTGGTATAAGAGGAACCATATTACAATCAAGTTCCATCATCTAACCTTGAAAATGTTTGGAGACCAAAATCCTCTCAATGGGGAGGTGTGATCCTGATCATATTTGAAAAGAACAATTGGCTATTGGGATAGGCTCTAATATTATCAACACATGAAAAGTTTAAGGCTATTAACAAAGAAGGATATTGAATTATTGGCGTGAAGGGCCCCATGCCATCATGATTGATGTCCATTTTTATATGTAATATATATAAATTTAGGAAATATATTTTTGTACATAAATAATGAGACTTTCATGAGACCCTTTCCACATGTGAGAACAGAAAAATAGATAAAGAAAATAAGAAGAGATAGACTCAAGAGAAGTTGAAGTGTTGGGTTCACCTGACATTCTATCTATTCTCCCGGTCAACTCAGTCATCTATATCATGTATCCCCACAATGAGAAAAGGGTTTGTTTGGATTTGAACGATGTAGAGAGGCTTCCTAGATGTCACTGAGGAAAATAGAGATGAACCAGAGAGCCTATAACTTTCCCATTGCTGAATAATAAAGATATTTTCTGAAGCCAAAAAAGTGTTGGTTTTCCAAGGTAAATTTTGAGTTTATGTGTGATGGTTTATTGTGGTTTCATTGTTCATGAATGTTCAATGGCGTGCATTGTAAATTAATGATTGTCTATGTATTGTTTATCAAATATTATTCTTTGGGAATTATTATTTGATCTCATTGTATATTAAATGGTCCTCGTGGGTACATATTCCAGACTAACAACCTTTTAATCTTACCCATACATTGATTGTGAACTTGGAAATCCGCGACCATCCTTCTGGAGCCATTTCTCTTTACTTGGGGTTTTATAATTTGGTTTTCATATTCATTGAGCACATTCTCAAATTTGATGGGTGCTTTCCTTTTCCCATAAATCAAGGATGGAGTATATTTTGAAAAATAGTGTTTTATGGACATTTATTAGATACCCACAGACCATATACACATTTTTTCCAATTCCCCTACTATCAATTTTTCCCCATACACTTTTCTTTGTCAGTGAATGTTGAAATAAAATTCCCTACATTTGTTTAGTTCCTCTGGGTTGCCAAAATTTCCCTAGGTGTTTTTATGCTTTGTGGGTTACTAAGATATCCTCCCCAAACTTTTTCCTTTGCAACTAGTTGACAAAATCTCCCCTTAGTTTTTTTTATATGTTGTGGGTCATCGAATTCATCCTCTAAACTCTTTTACATGCCATTGGTTATCAAATTTACCTTGCATACTTTCCCCTTAGTTGATAATTTCCAAATATGAATTTCAAAGGATTTTCCTTCAAGGTTGGTTGTCAAATTTTCCTTTTAATGATTTATTTTAACCTCAGGTTGACCCATTCAAAACGAGGTTCTTTCTTGGTTGAATTCCTCTTCTTGATTTGACCAGAAATCATTCCTAGTCGATCGAATCTTTGCACCTTTTGGTTGGGGTATATTTTGGTCGGTTTGTCTCTCTTGCTCGACCTGACTTTCATCTGATTTGACTTGGTAGAACATAATTTGGTTGACCTATCTTGCCTTTAAATCGACTTTCATTAATTCCGACTCAACTTCTAGAATTTCAACTTCATAGTTGACTCAACATTTGCTTGGCCAATAGAGTTTTTATAAGTTTATAAGAACAATGATTATGTTTTTTTTGTAGAGGAATCCATTTTGGTGAGAACGATAGGCTATAATCCTCTTGTTTATGGATCACTATTGAATTGCATCCAGTCATGTCGAATCTAACCAAGAGATCGCCCTCACATAGTCTGAGATAACTTGATTCCTAAAGCATCATGAATTATATAGAGGCCAACGAAATAATGTAGTGGACCCATGTCCATCATATAAATCCTATCATGCATAATTTATTTGAATGCAAAAATTGCTAATCCAAAATTCTGGTGATCAAGAGATCATCAACATAAAGAACTATGATCAGCAAGGAGTCTGAGGTCCTCAACATGTAGAAAGTTGGATTTGATTTATCTAAAAAAATAATGAGAAAGCAAGTAGGCATCCATATTCACATACCATGCTCTAGGTGCCTTCTTGAGGCCATATAATGAATTTTTCAGTTGGCATACTAAGGAAGAGTTATGTATGAACCTCTAGGGATGCACCATGTAAATTTCCTCTGAGATATCCCTATGAAGAAATTCATTCTTCACATCCATCTAGTGAACTTCCTACCCGTTGGTTTCTACAATGGAAAGAGAAATTAATATGGATTCCATATTTTCTATAGGAGAAAAGGTCTCATCATAGTCTATCCTATGGATTTGTTGAAAAACTTTGGAAACCATTCTTTCCTTGTACATGTTCACTTGTCTGTTTCTTTCCCTCTTGGTCCTGTAGAACCATATACAACTGACAAGATTCATGTTTGAAGGAAGTTGATTTGGATTATTTTTGAAACGAAATGAAATCAGATATATTACAATGAAATACACATAAAAATTTCCAGAAATAGAGAAATACAACAGTACATGATTTCTATTAATGAAAGAAATGTATAGAGACTATAAAAATATAGAGTGCAAGACTCACTATAATGGTGGAAACTTTATCTCTAAGAAGATATGTGACGACTACGTTCATTTAGAAGAAGATGATGAATACAATGAGACTATGTAGGCCTTTTTATGATAAACATGAATTCCAAAACCCTAGACATCCAAAACCTAACCCTAAGAGATGAAGCGCCAAAAGTCATGTGGGCCCTGTTGGGGTAAGTTAGTACATCAACTTCCTGGGGTAGTAAATTTTTCATACGATATTCATTTTAGGCATGTGATATCTTGTTGGAAAGGTCTTTTCTAGAGCTACACATTATGCTATCAAACTCTATGAAGCCCTAATATTGGCTCATTACCCATTAATTGGGGCATATTATATTAGTAATGTTATTTTATTTATGTCGGCTTTAGGCCATTAGTTGTAATTATACCTCCTAGTCTCCTATATATACCAAGCAGATATTTTCATTTTGAATCATCTTGTACTTGACCATTTAAGTGCGGTAAAAGGAGGTTTCCCCCTCGAAGAGGCTTATTATCTGAAATTATCTCTTTTTCAAGGCATTGAGTACTTTTCCTGAGGTTTTTCTATGCTATATTGATGTTTGGTTCTTAACATATGGTATTAGAGCTCAAGGTCTTGGGGTTTCACTGCTACATCTGAGACACCGTGGAATTTTCACTATAACTTTATTTCTACAAAGTTTCAGAAGGAATGACTTGGAGGATATTTAGTAGATGGATCAAGGTACGTTGGGTTCAAAATTCATCTCCTGAGGCCTTACATTTTTGGAGATACAGCCTATACAAGATAGGGTTCTGGAATCATCCTAAAATGAGTCATTGCGGAATTTTCACTATAAACAATTTTCTATAATGTTTCAGACCCTGAAATCTAGAGGCCATTTACAAAAATTAGTAAGGTATCTGTGTTAAATGGTTCATCTTCTGGGTCATCTTAAATTTTTATATGCACCTTTTGTAAGATAGGTATCTGACTAGTCCTATTGACTAGTCTCAAGACGATGTTCCATGTAAAACAATCATAACTTCTTGCTAGAGTATCCAAATTGAGTGGGATTGGTTTAATTGGATCATGGATAGGTAGTATTTTGGGTGTGAGTTTCAGAATTTGATATCAGTTATTTTGTGCGGGGCATGCTATACAAGTGAGATCTCCTAGAAAGGCGAAAAATTGGCAAGTTGTGAGGAAGTTACCGTAAATTCCGCTTGGCACATCCAATTTTGATCAGACCTATGGCATTACAGAGAAGAAATATCAGAGAACTACCTAAAAGAAAGTTTCTTACCCAGAAGGGCCGAAACTTGGGAGATAGAATAGAATAAATATTGTCTAGCAGAACCGCCTCAAAATAAAGATTCAAAAGTGATACTTGGCCAACATGCCACCAAAAAAGGGACCTTCTACACCAAATAAGCCTCCAGAAAATCCTAATTGGACTCTTGATGAAGGTGAAGAAAT
>ML835791.1:4760-18483 GCA_009831015.1 Picea engelmannii | reverse complement strand
TAGGGGATTGGGTGTTTTTAAGACTACAACCATACAAATAGATGTCCCTCAAGCAAGCCAAGAAGGATAATAAATTATCACCAAATTACTATGGACCTTATAAGGTGTTGCAAAAGATTGGTACTATGACATACAAATTGGAGCTGCCTACATCTTCACGAGTACGCCCAATTTTCCATGTTTCATGCTTAAAGAAGGTTATAGGTGACAAGATCCCAGATCAAACTATATTTCCAGAACTTGACGAGGAAGGAAAAATCATATTGGAGCCTGAAGCCATCACTGACACAAGAATTCGCCAGCTGAGGAATATATCCATTTTAGAGTATCTCATTAAATGGAGAAACTTCCAGCTGAAGATTCCACTTGGGAAGATGAGTCTTTTATACAGATGCATCTAGAGTTACTCAAGCATTGCGAACAAGACTTGTCTCGAGGGGAGGGGCATGTTAAGCTCTAATATTGGCTTATTACCCCTTAATTGGGGCATATTATATTAGTAATGTTATTTTATTTATGTCGGCTTTAGGCCATTAGTTGTAATTATACCTCCTAGTCTCCTATATATACCAAGGAGACATTTTCATTTTGAATCATTTTGTACTTGAACATTCAAGTGGGGTAAAAGGAGGTTGCCCCCTCGAAGAGGCTTATTATCTGAAATTATCTCTTTTCAAGGCGTTGAGTACTTTTCCTGAGGTTTTTCTATGTTATATTGATGTTTGGTTCTTAACAAACTCTGACTTTGTCTATAGTTTGATTGTGGAAAACCAAGAAAACATTGTTTAGGGCCTCAAAACGGCCATGGAAGTACAAAAGTATGTACATACATGAAAACTTCCAAAATAAGCGAGTTTGAATAGGTGGGAGGCCACCGATATCCAGCTGGATGTTGTGTAGGGCCTCACGACATCCTTGGAAGTGCAGAACCCACAATTATAGAGAAATTTCCCCATTACAGTGAAACGTGTTGAACTGAAAACTCTCAATATGAGACAATTGGAATTTGGAACAGGTGGGTGGTCACCAATATCCACCTGGATTAGTGCTCCCCCCCCTTAGGAAGCAATGATATCCATTGCGTTGAGTTCCAAGGGAAGAGGGTAAATCATTTTATGAATCTGAATCTTGGTGAGTTGTGTGCCTTGTTGGAGAAGTTGCATTGCTTGGTCTGTGCAAGGCTGTGATGAACCTGTTGTTTGCAGGGTTGAATTTGTTCCACCAACCTGTTGTCTCTAGGCTTGAAGGGGAATTGTGTAAGCACCATCATAGGTGAAGAAACAATATTTTCAATATGCTTCTACTGCATAGAAGGTGTTGAGGCTGCAATGGTTACAATGCCCTTCTATGCATCCTTTGAACAGACTGTGAAGAGGATGAATTTTGTAGTATGAGAGATTACCTTGTGGCATGTTTTTGGTGGAACAATAGTCTGAATTGCCTCTAGTATCTTATATACATGACCCCCCATAGTAATAATGAAACTATGGATTTGAGACTCATAAAAAACATGACGTTTCCACATATATGGTTGGTTCAAAATGACATCACAAACATCAAGAGGGGAAACACCATACACTACCTCATCCTTGTAAGGGATGGTCGATGACCTGTCTATTTTCAATATTTTATGGATCAGATTCTGAATCAGGTTTTGGCTACTTGTCTTTGACCTTGACCACCAATGATTGTTTTGAGCGATATTCGTTGGTGTTGTGCCAGGGGATTTTGTGGAAGTTGCACCACTTCCCAGTGTCATTCTTCATCTTTCCTCTACTCTTGTTTTCTTATTTCTTGGACTGGTTGTTGAGAGGATTTTGGTTAGGACCACATTTACCATACTTTGATTGTTGCAAATTTGTAGACTCAAACTCCGATTCATTCTGGTGCCTAAATTTCTGCTTGATTTTGACAACATATCAATACGAATCTCCCAATGATGAGATGTTTATGAAATCCATTTTGGTCTAGATGTATGTATGCAGAGCCCCATGGTATTTCAGAACCAGATGCCACTTAGATTATTTGATACCTATCTTGGTGCGCAAGGTAAGGAAAGTATTTGTGAAATCCGACACTGTTTGGCTCTTCTCTTGCCGCAATGTGGTCCATCTCATGTATTGGTATTCATAGTTATCAACAAGATAGTATTGTTCCTTGATTGCATCCACAAAAAAATCCCAAGTGGGCTCGACCCCATATATTCCAGATTCCTATGTAGAAATTTTCTTCTAGTAAGTTTCCCACCAATGTTTGACATGGGTGAAAGCCTTGAGGAGTGTGGAGGTGATATTTTCCCTATCTGAAAAATTGTGAACAGTGAAATAACCTTCTAGTATATTTAACCATTTTTCTAAGGCATCTGCATCTATCTAACCTTCAAATACGAGAGTATCAAAATTGACTTGTACCTTGAAGGGAAAGGTTCCTCCAAAGTGGCCACTTGATGAAGATGCACATGTTTCTATTGACGGGATTTGAAGGATGTGGGAAATATTCTCTATCATTTCGTTCGTTCGTTGCGTGAGAGATTTCTTAAGCAACAGGTTAATAGAATATTCTACTCCACTATTTTTCTTTTATTCCGACAGAGAGGGTTTCCTGGGAATGCGAGAGAAATTGTCCTCAAGAGAAATGAACTCAAGACCCAACTTGCCATACTCTGACCTCATCGATGACATGCACTGAAAAATGATCAAGAGAAACCTGCTCTGATACCACTGATCCAGATTATTTTAAGAATGAAATGAAAGTAGAGATATTACAATGAAATACACAAACATTTCTAGAAATAGAGAAATCAACAATACCTAATTTCTATTAATGAAATAAATGTACAAAGACTATAAAAATACAGAGTGCAAGACTTGCTAGAATGGTGGAATCTTTATATCTGAGAATAGATGTGACAACTACACTCATTCAAAATAAGATGATGAATGAAATTAGGCTTTGAAGGCCTTTTTATGATAAACATGAATTCCAAAACCCTACACATCCAAAAACCTAATGCTAAGAATGAAGCGCCAAAAGTCATGTGGGCCCCGTTGGGGTAAGTTAGTACATCAACTTCCTGGGGTTGTAACATTTGCATACAATCTTTGTTTTAGGTATGTGATAGACCGTTGGAAAGGCAGTTTCAAGAAATATGCATTATTCCATCAAATTGTGACTTTGACTATGGTTTTATTGTGGAAATACAAGAAAAAACTGGTTAGGGCCTGAAAACGGCCCTGGAAGTACAAACACATGTACATACATGAAAACTTCCAAAATAATCCAGTTGGAATAGTTGGGTAGACACCAATACCCCCCTAGATTACTTGTAGGGATTCATGACAGCCTTGAAAGTGCATAACCCACAATTACAAAGAAATGTCCCCAATATAAAGAAACGTGCTAAATTGAAAACTGTCAAGATGAGCCAGTTGGAATTTGGAATAGGTGGGTGGTCACTAATATCCACCTGGATTAGAAGCAGAACTAGATATGAATTATAGTTCTCAAGAAGATATTTGTACTACTCCAACATAGTTTCTTCCTGAAAGGGATTCCCTACAACCTCTGCATGGGTTTGTGGGTATGAAGTTAGAACCATATAGTAATGGATGGGAATCATTCATTCAGTATATGCAAGTTCATGAGAAGGATCCTTAAATCGACATCTCGTCCTCCTTTGATGTGTTGTATCCCCCACAAGGTCTCCTGAAACATGTAGGGTGGTATTTACCCAGTAACACATCTGTGGTGGCTCAAATTTTTTGATAATAAACATTATAATCATCTTTCAAATTAGATTAAGAGCTGAGATATGAATAGTGAGAAATCATCAATAAATTAAAGAACATACCTTTATTATTTCATGGACATATGAGGAAAGGGTCCCATTAGATCACTTTGGATGAGCTCCAAAGTAGAGGAGGATCTCCAAGCCTTTCCTTTCTAAAAATTATCTTGAGGATGTTTTCCAAGGACGCATCCCTTACAAACACCTTTTGAAAAATGTATGTTTGGAAAGTCAGTGACCATATCCTATTTGAATAGTTATTGAATGTATTTGAAGTTTATATGGTCGAATATCTCATTTCATAATATGCATTTATCATCAACATGCTTCAGTAGTAAATCATAATCAAATTTAACAATGAATTTACTGAAAGTATAGATGTGTGATTGATGGTTTACCTCACCAAAACAAATCGTGGATTTATCATGCATATCATATATGGCTATTGAATCAAGTGTAAACTCCACCATTTTTCATGTACCAAAATGTGTTATATGATAAATAAATATCATATTCATAGAGAGTTTTGGAACACAAAAGACGTTCTCAAAAATTCCATGTTGGATTTATACTCTCCCTTGGCCAATGACCTTAACTAGGGACATGTGCGTGCAGAAATAGAATATTTTTTTTTTGTCACTTTCATATGATAGGATGTACAGGAGTCTGATATTCATGCATTAGGATAATATTTGATAGTGATCAGTGCATGAGAATTAGTGAGTTTCGTTGGTGCATGACATTTTGACTTCTTCTTGGAAGCTTTGAGAAATTGATCCCCCAAGTTTGTTCTTATGAAGAATCTACACCATTAGATCAATCTACTTCTTCATGCATGCCGATTGAGGATGATAGCCGTAGTTGCGGTAACCACATTTTTTCTTCCATTTATTTCCTTTTCCACCTTTGGATCCTGAAGAATCATCGAAAGGTTTTGAGTACCCTTTCTTCTTTGGCTCTGCCTGCACCTTTCCCTTTCTTTTATACTTGGATTTTTAATTGGACGTGTTACTTCTCTCATGCACAACAAGTGCATGCACATTGGGTCCCTTGATTATCCTCATTTTGATGATATTATCTTGCTCATGCATGAGGGATTCAATAAACCAATCTAATGTCAACATTTTCTAGGTTTCTTCTGAAGTGAATATGTTTGTATGGAATGATGAGATGAAAAAAATCATAATATGGACCAAGTTTTTCCAATATAGAAAGGATTAATTGATTGTGTTTAGTGAACGTTTCTATTCCATATCCCTTTAAATGAAGGATAAGGGAATTGAAATTTTTATAGAAGTCATGGATGTTATGAAAATTCCTCAGATCTAAGAAATTCATCTCAACCTTGAGTATATGGCCTCTCATTTCATCTTGTTTGAAAAATATATCCTCCAACTTTTTCCAAATCAAATCTCGTTTGGTACAAGATTTAATGTGAAGCAAAAGCTGAGGGGACATATAAATGTAGAGGATTCCATAGGCCTCATCCATGTGGTTGAAATATTTTTTCTTCTCAATAGCATAAGTTGGATCCACCTCTATAGCAATGGAAATATGGTACAAGAGTCTGCATATAAGTTGATGCATAACTTTTATCTTTGACTCGAAGTAGTTACGAGGTGTGAAAAGTATTATCAACAAGTAATCCATATTTTCTAACTGCATCTTCCTCCAGTACCTACAAATATAAATTCTTATGCACTTTCTCCTAGAAATCAAGGCTCTGATACCATGTGAAGTTTTCACAATGAACCTAGCTAGTGGAAAAGTCACATAAACTTGTGAGAGAGAGGAGAGAGGAGAGAAAAAAAATGAACTTTATTAACTACTGAGTAAAATTGTAAAATTCACATTATATACTCTACATGGTTAAGTGAATGTGTCATAGTAGTGATCTAGATAGATCTAGACACTCGTTGACAGAAACTGAAGTAGTCTGCCACCTGGTCCTAGCTAACTGGTCCATGCAATCATCACTTAACTAATTCACACATGTGGAAGTGAGAGAAATAAATGAAATCACAGTATATGCACCCTCTTTTCCACATGCATGATATATACACACTCTTGGTGAGGAAATTGAGGTGAACATGCAACTGTTGGTGGTAAAACTAATGTTTCCATGCATGAGTGACTTCCACTAGTCTAATTTTGGTGTAAATCACTCTGAGTTGAAGAGGGAAGGTGACCTATTTTGTAGGAGGTTCCCTAATTTTTAGGGGAATATTATCAAGAGAGAATATTCTCATCTATGGAAGCACCCTCAACATTGGACTATCAACCTTAGAAAAATAACTACCTAGGTGAGTGTGTAATATCTCAAACAATTATTTGCATGTATGTGAAGTTATTTTATGTCTCTGCAAAAATTGTAGTTAGTGTCTATTGATAGCATGCATTTTATTTTTATTATATTTTCATCTAATGCTACAGTGACTATGAATTGGCTTGAATTTTTTTCTATTTCTCTACAAACAATTCCAAGGTTTTATTAATCATATAGTCTGAGTTTTCATTTGAATTTTGATAGACCATTTTTTCTTAATAAATAGCATACATTGTGGTCTCAATTAACCTCATATCAAGGTCAATTAATGTCAATGGTGCATTTCCTTGTTAAATATTTGGTTTGAAGATACAAATCTCTAGATTGCAAATGACATTTTATTACAAATCTTGGAAGGTAAACTAATGTTATTGGGAAATTTAGCATTAATTCGATTTTGACATTTTAAGAAAAATAATATTTTGTATGACAAGTTTGTTATTCTTCTCAATTACAATGTAAAATCATAACACTTGTCAATGTTGGTGGAAAATTGTAATACTCATCTACATTAGGGCACATATTGTGAATAAACTTGCAACTTCTCCTAGAATTTACATGTAGAATTCATCTATTAGTATGCTCCATTGAAACTATCCATGAATTGATAAAATCACAAGAACCACCTTTCATAGTATGTACGACAAGAAATAGATATGTATCTACACCTAATATAAGGAAACATATGTTGTTGGCATAATAATCCATGACTAGGGGGTTTGTTATTGGGAATGGAACTCTAGTGATGGAAATTGGTGCTACTATATATATACTATGCTACTTGATCTATTGTGGGTTATGTAATTGGCGAGTCCACTTCTCCTACGTCTCATGATTTTTAATTGGAATCAAGAAAATGGATACTAATTATGTCATTGCTGAGTCAATTGCACTTGCTAAGACCTTTTCTTGTGGGTAAAATTTATATCTCTTTTATTTGGTAATATGTTGAAAGTATGTCTGATTTGTTGAAGAAAACTTAGTAATACATTAATTTCTAGATGTATCACACCTAAAATGTTTCCCTTATCATGAAACATAAGGTAACTATGAGGTGTTTTATTATTAAGAAAGAAAAACATACACATATACCTCACCAATAAGGATAGACATTTGTCCCGTTATCACTCATTGGTGAATCCTTCTTCCATGTTCAATAACCTTCCCAATTTTAGCTAATGATACAATACACTATTCTCCCCTATATTGATTCTTAAAACAAAGACAATGATGGTATGATTTATAATCTAGGAGTAAATCAGTGGCCACCCACCTATTCCACTGGCTCAAAACAAGGATTTCCACCTTGGCAGTTTTTCTATAGTTTTTCGGGTCCCAAACTTCTGGGGCCATTTTGAGGCCCTAAACAACGTTTTTTTGACATATGGGTGCCTAGGAAATATCCAAAGGCTCTTTCCTAGGACTGATTGAAATGCATTTATCTTTGCTAGACCTTTCCAACGAGCTATCGTGCGCCCCAAATAATGATCATATGCAAACGTTACACCCTCAAAAAGTTGGCATATCAACTACCTCCAACAGGGCCCACAAACCCTTTGGAATTTCATCTTCTAGGGTTAGGGTTTCATATTTTATTTATGTTAAAAATGAATTTGGAGACTCATTGTAAATATCATCTTCTTGTGAATGAGCGTAGCCATCACATTTCTTCTCAGAGATAAGATGCCACCATTCTCGCGAGTTGATTAACTCTATATTTTCACAGTTTTTGTACATTTCTCTCATTAATAAAAATTGTGTATTAATGTATATTTGTGTTTATTGCAATATATCTGTGCATTTCATTTTTATACATCTGCCTTCATTTCATTCTCAAAATAATCTGGATCAGTGGCATTAGAGAAGGATGCTCCCTGTCGTTTCTTAGTGAATGCCCCCATTGAGATTAGGGTATAGAGAGTTGGGTATCGAGCTAGTTTCTCTTGAGGATGAACACTCTCGCCATCCTAAGTGGCCTCCCATGGTGGAAGAAAAGAGAGATGTGGGAGAAAAATATTCTATCAATCTATTTCTCTAGGAATCCCTCACATGACAGAGGGATGAGATGATGGAGAATGTTTCCCAAATCCTTCGATGATTGTCGATAACAACAAACACATTTGATGGCTCAGTGTTTTGCCTATTTTTTATGATTCCCAAATCCCTTTTTGCATATGGAAATTATACTCTCTATTCTTTTATTAGCTCTTTTTGAAGGTATCAGCAGGTTTTGTGCATCGATTTTCTATGGGACAACATGGGGTACATGTAATCCTTGTTTTGTGATGATTTTGTGTTATTTTATATTCAATTCAATGATTATGATTTATTAATATTTCTCATTTTCTTGCAACAGGCCAAAAACGTAATCTGACCCTTTTCCAGGTAGTAACATTTGAGTTCAATTTGTGGGAGGATCAAGTTTAATCCGAAAAATCTGACACATGGGTCTTGTGCCTAATATTCCTAATTAGGTCCATTGTAGGCCATTTCCTGAAATTGTTGATGTATTGAGATCCATCTTGAAATTATAGATCCACCCTCGATCCGACCCTCAATCTGGCCCTCAATCCATCCCCCAATTTGGCCATCAATCTAGTCCTCGATCTGACCCTCAAAGCACAATGGAGTTGGAGGTTGGCATATTGAAAGGATTCTCTAGGTGAATCCAAGACATGGGATTTGTGCCTCATCACGCCCTCCAGCTATGGAACCCATCACATTCGGATCTGAGCAGTTGCATCAACCTCTATTTTGAGTGCACAAAGTTGTTGAAGGAGAGGCTTATGTTGCTAAAACTTAATGAATTTCTATTTTAGAGAGATTTGAGCCTTTCAGTGGTTGACCTCTAAACTATGTACAAACTCTATATGTACTTGCTAGTCTATGCCACCAGAGACATGCTTTTTATACATATAGTCATTATCTTGGATTTTCCCTGAAAACTCTGTTTTGGTGATTAATATTAATGCTATGCTAATTATGTGACTGCATTTTTACATTTGAGTAGTTCCATGACCATCTGGGGGGTCCACCAGTGGTCTGGGTAGCTTGTTTATATCAGTGTATATTTACATTTTCACATTTTTATTTCATATCTTGCTAACTTTGGGTTACTTGTTCAAATTTTGTTATTTTGTATATGTTTTTCTAACTTGCAGATTGCTCCCTGGATTGTATGTGTATTACAAAGCACCCATAATTTGTTCATACTTACTTCTTTATATTCTAACATCTAACATCTTGTTATGCATGTTGTAATTACTAATGGATATGTGTTTATAGATATTTACTGTGCCATTATATTTTATTTCCCTATTTTATAAACTACAAATCACTTTGCAGTTTTATCTATTTAGGCAGTGTCTACTTCACTAAGTTGTAATTTTCAATTACTACCTATAGGTTTGTAGAAATTGTTAATTCTATTTCTAGCATCAGTATGATAGGACAAGAGTTTATGTTGAATTATGATTTTTAATTATATCCTGTAGGTTTGCATGATTTATTAACTCTGTGCATAATATTTCCAAGGATCAGTGTGATGGGATAGGAGCTGATTTCAAATCACTTTGTACAAGGTTTATATGTTGTAGCAGATTAGTGTCGGGATATGGTTTACTCCTTCTAAGATAATATTAATTGTGAGCTTTTGAAGATATGTCTTAATATAGGGTTCACTTTGAAGAATTGATGTTTAAGGAGTGTTTACTTATTCAAAGAGTTGTTTTCTTAAACTAATTGTTCATAGTTATAGATTTCTCTTCAAGATTTGATTACTTAGAATAATGAGCTCACCATTCATAGTTGTAGATTACTCTGTAAATTTAAGTTAAATCTCTTCATTATTTGAGTTTATTGGCATTAGATTAGATTAGGCTAGACTAGGGTAGATTAGAGTTCTAGACATGCACATACAGTGCTGGCACCTCGAAGATTAAAATCCCTGGGTTGAAAATTTAATGTCGAAATAGATAGCATATATTTCACTCGACATTTTTGGTGGTGTTGTCAGGGAGGTCCTAAAGGGATTAAAGCTTATATAGGTAGGTTGTTTTTAATTACACAACAAGGGGGAGGAGAAAATTTAAGACAAGAGGTAAGAACCCACACATCCATTTTAGTGGGTTGATCCAAAGCCTTGTTGTTCCCTTTCCGCAAGAGTGTTTACTTTTTCTGCAAGTTTGTTTTTTTTTCTTAGTGTGTTTACTTTCTTGCAATTCATTTTCCTGCAAGCGTGTTTAGTTTCCTTCAATTTATTTTCCCGCAAGGGTGCTTTATTTCTTGCAATTGTGTTTTCTTTTTTTTTAAAAGATAACTCTTGTGAACATATAACTTAGTGACAATGAGTTCTAAAGAAGCATGAGGAGTTCAATTTTTCCTTAAGTAGTGTGCTTTAAGTCTTCTAATTAATTTCATTTCATTTTTGTTTTTATAGCGTTAAATCTCAATTATTATTTCATTGAGTGTTGTAAGATCCCCAGATACCCACCCATGTGTGAGACATGACCCATCAGCTGAAAAAATAAATGCAAAGATGATAACCTTGGAAGAACTCTCTCAAATCCTAGAAGCAACTGGGATTTCTCCTTCTCAGGAGGAACATATTTTGGCAATAGCCAAAAATTTATCTAGCTCTACGGAAATACTAGAAGGACCAAAGTCCTATGAGTTACAAAAATATTATCCTTGCCAAATTGTGGAGGAAGCTGAAAATTTAACAAATACACTCAATGGAGAA
Source organism: Picea engelmannii (assembly GCA_009831015.1). NCBI lineage: Eukaryota > Viridiplantae > Streptophyta > Pinopsida > Pinales > Pinaceae > Picea > Picea engelmannii. Next base: position 7,629 of record ML835791.1, on the reverse strand, counting down.
TGACCATGATGACTTGAGAATGAAGAGTTCCCCACATGCAATTCAATAGATCCTTCATGCACTAAAAAAAAAAATCATTTACAAGAGGAGGACTTGTATCAATATTCCATCGAAATTTGGTTTTAAGAGGTCATTAGGCCACAATACTATTCTCTTCTTCAACACCTTCTGATACCAAAACAAGTAGGTTGGTTAGTTCTTCATATCAAGGTAATCACTGCGATAAATTTTTCATATGTGGATATGGGTATGTTTATTATCTTTCTTTGCACATGGTTACATTGGAAAAGTTCTTACACTTGAATAAATATTTTCCTTTCTTTTTAGGTGGAGTAGGATAATAAATAAAAGTTGCGTGTTGTTAGTTTAGCTTAAAGTCTAAAGCAACCTCATTTTACATTCTATTTTTAATAAAATAACTATGAGATACATGTGCCTCTGACTTGATCTCATTGATTTGATCAAACCTAGAGGCTACTAGTACAATCCATCTAAGAGATCTGAGTAGGTGAGTAAAGCTTCTTTATAAAAGAGTAGAAAGAAGGTCTAACTAGTGGTTAACCATGGAAACATCAATATAACTTCAAATGGAAGAAAGTGAGTAGGGACTATCGATACCTTTCTGTTGTTTTCTAATGGTACCATCCACCACACATTAAAAATTCTTGATTGTACCATATCTTATATTGGATTACCAAGAGGGGGGGTGAATCAATAATAGAGAAATTCAATCCTTTTTAACAACAACATGCAGGTGTTATATCAATGTAGAATTATCATTCAATAGTTGCAGAGTAAATAAACAATGAACAAATGAGCAATCATACACATACACAATACACCATTTTTTTTTACGTGGAAACCCAAAGTGGGAGAAAACCACAGAATTATTTTTCTTATATTTCTTTAAGAATTACATTCATTGGAAGCACCAACTTCCTTTGTTTTCTAGCCACAACTGGAAGGAGGCTCCAACCCCCTAGTTTATTAGGATACAACCTAAGGGAAGCTCCAACTCTCTAATTCGTTGGCTACAACCAGAAGGAGGCTACGACCCCCTATGTTCTCCAGCTACAACCACTTGTCCTTTCCCTGTCCAACTGCCCTCACGTAGAAGTAGAATGATGGAACCACTGCCACACTATCACTAACAGATATACTGTTGTAAACCTATACCAATCAAATTGCACCAAACAACATGCACCAATAACCTGAACCATGCATCAACCTGTAATCAACCTGTACCATAAACAAGTGCATCAACCAGGCACCAACCTATACCAAACAACTTGTAATCAACTTCTACCATAAAAAAGTGCATCAACCATGCACCAACTTGTACCTCAATCTGTAATCATCATGTACCATAAACAAGTGCATCAACCATGCACCAACCTATACCATAAACAAGTGGATCAACCATGCATCAACCTATACCTCAACCTGTATCATGCACACATGCATCAACCATGCACCAAACCTGTACAAATAACATGTCACAACAACATGTCCAAACAAACTATCACAACAACCTGTCTCATCAATCTTATTAACCAAATCAGATCTACTTACCAAGACCAATCACCAAGACAACTCTCAAAGATGTGCATCAACCAATCATAACAAAAAAACTCATAATCATTACCAAGATCAATATGTGCTTCTAATAATATACCAAGAAAAATATGCTACATCATCCATAAACCATGTGTCAAAAATACTACTAACAAGTTCCTCCAACCATGTACCAAGTATGTACCAATCATGTATCAACTACTCATCAACCATGACTCATCAATATGTACCAACATCATCAACTATACACCTCATGTATGTTCCAACTCATCAAATACTTACCTCAACCATGTACCCAACATGTACCTCAACCAAAATACCTCATCAATTTCATCAACCAAATCTGATTTGTAACTCTGTAATAGACCTGGTGTATATGATAACATACCTCCAAACTTTCCTTAACTTTAACAACAAGAGACTAGCATTTTCATCAAATGTTTTTGTAGTCTCACATGACTAATTTTGGATTAGTCAACAACCCTAACTTGAAATAATCATAAATATGTACCCATAATGAATAAAGATCTGAAAATAGTACACAATATTCTTTAGTGTCTTTCATGCAATTCAACCATTTTTCACTACTTGGAACCTCTCAAAAAAGGAGTTATAGCACAAATGTTATACCTTGTTGAATTTTGGCTTATTCTAGAGAGAAAACTTGTAGAGCATGCCCCACACAAAATCTTTTATGTATGGATATGAAAATTATACACAACATACTAAATACTATACTCTAACCAATACATTTGGTCTTACTGAATTGAGATATTTAATGTATAAGTTATGACATTTTTACTTGAAACACCAATTTTAGACTATTTTCAGGACTAGCCACAAACCCTATTTTCCACGGAGGGTTACTCCAAAAATACAATGACCCACAAGATGAAATTTTTACCACAGATACTTGGATATGTTGAATCAATGACATCCCAATTTCATGGTTTGAATCATTCTAGAAAAAAATTTATTGCGAAAATGGTGAGATGACCTGTAAATAACATACCTTAGAAAGTATCATCAAGAGAATTTATCCTCCCTTGAATTTCAGCCTTCTTTACTTCACCTTCCCTCTGAAATCTGGCTTAGATATCCTTTGGTTACCTAAGATAATTGTAGATATTAAATATTCTCAAGTGTGATTAAAATGAGAGAGCCTTGCCTCTTATTTATACTTTCGTGTAGCTTCCTCAAGGGGTTACCTTTTAACCATCTTAACCCACTTTCCTTACTTTAGGGTTAACCCACTTATAATTTCTCCATTAACTTTATTATTTAAATAATTTAT
>ML835790.1:0-14897 GCA_009831015.1 Picea engelmannii | reverse complement strand
CTAGGTGACAAGAACACAAGTAGGTCCTTGTTTCATGTCCCCTTAGAGAGAAATTTTCAGCCATTGAAGAAGGAAGAAAGAGCCTAGCCTTTGCTACACTCTTCTCACTTCTTCCCTTAAGCTAGCTTTGATTTTTAAAGGTTAGGAAGGAGGTGACGTCTCAGGCCTAGGTTATCTACACCCGGGGCCGTCCATCTTCTAGGGTTTTAGTGATAGAGCCTTGCTATTGCAACACTCTCCCTCACTTGATCCTCTTGTTTTAACTCTTTTCATAGGCTAACCGTTTTGCCAAGTTTGACCTAAAGAAGGAGGAAAGAGCACGAGGCCTTGCTTAAGCAACACAGGAGTGAGCCTCTTTCCCCTAGGGTTTTGATTCTAGGGCCCTGCCATTGCAGCACTCTAGAATCCTTCCCTCTTGTCTTTAGCCTATTACTCCTTCAACCTTGCGTCCTCTCCTTGAATGACTCCATCTACCCTTAGGCACTGATCTTAGACACACAACGTTGAAGTGATGGTGCTCAAACCAACTCTCAAAACTTTAAATTTTGAAACCCTGACTAACTAGCTAACCCTGACTAGGTTGACGTCACACTTGGTTATTCCATCTTGATTCAACATCTTTGAATGATAAGCAATTAGATGATGATTGAAAGTATTTATTGAGTAAAAGATTGATTAGCTACATTGTTGATCACATCGTCTCAATAGTTATTGATGAATTGATTTCTCTCCATTGCTATATTGATAAAACGTTGATCTCATTAATACCTGTTGTTTCATTGCTTATATATTGATGTCAGATAGTTTCATGAAGTACTAACCCATTGAATTATAGCCTGCATATATTCTTTTGCTATTGTCTTGTTCCGGGCAGGTGTTCTCATCTGGGCATACACTTCATTTATTGGCTGATTAGCTGACTTTCTGACCTTGGTGGTAACCTGTGTGGAGGGACTTTAACATTAACCTTTATATCTTTGCCTCTTCAAAACCCCAGGTTACCGGGGATGTCTCCCCTGGGTTAACCTCCCTAAATAGAAAGAACCTCCCCATTGTGGTGACATTGGGTGGGGTAGGTTCATGTTACGCCAGTTTGGTTTCCATCCTCTAGCCATTTGACCTAGCTACAAATTGTGCGATAACAGAGTACAAGTTGGCCCCATCATAAAGTAAAAGATAATTAATATGGTAATTATTAATTATATTTTGAGTTATTGAGGTCGGCCCTGTTGTGCCAATAGACACCACCTTTGATATGTCCAGTCTAATATAAATAAAGGTAATTTCCCCATTGAGGAAACATAACACAAGTGTGAGTTTGGAAATTTCAACAAGTACTTGTTCTTGGGCTGAAGTGTGCACCTCTCTTGGGTGCTAATCTTCTACGTTTTGTGAGCACCCTTTTGTGTGCGAGGTTTATGGTGTGGGAGGTCTTTCTCTTGAAGAATATAGCAAATGATTGGCTGGGTTTTCTTCCCTTGTTGAGAAGGGTTTCCCAAGATACTTCTTGTGTACTTGTGCATGGTATTTCTTCTTGTGATCTTGGTTGTTGCAACAAATTGTTAATGGTGAAATTGCAATTGTCTATGGTTTAAGTAAAATGCTAAAATTGGAATGAACTTCATGCTTGAGCCTAGCCTAATGAAAAATCAACAAGTTTCAGTTGCAGTTGCAGTATCAATATCAGTTGCAGTACTAGTTCCTTCATACCAGTTGCAGTACCAGCACCAGTCGCAGTACCAGTTGCATTGAAAGATTTAGGACAAATTTTTATTGTCCTAGTGCACCTTACCTTCGCAAATCTCCAACTAACTTTGCAGCACCCTTGAAGTTTTTAAAGGTTTGGTATCTATTATCGCTGCTACCGAATGGTGCTACTATCCGCAAATGCTACCAGAGGTATGTACTTACATATGTTTAAACTGTTAAGCTTTAAAGGGTATTTGCAGGAGAAGGGATCTTTTGTCATAAATCCAGAAGGATCTCAGATCCAACACATTCAGAGGAATAATGCACCCCAGGTTTGATTATTGTGATATGCATCTATTTGTTATAACCTTATGAACATCTAGGATGTATGATGAAGTTATGACCTTCATACTAACCATTGGTCAAAATTAAAATCAAAGTATTAGATTGATTAAAGAGTTTATTCCCTAACTCAGATTTTTGTCAAGATAGCATATTGTCTTAGTACAGAGGACCGGTTGAAGAAAATACTTGTCATCTTGAGTGAAGGAGACTCAAAAGAAAAACAACAACACTCATTCTTGAGGACAAGACTCCAGGTTCCAGGTTTGATTGATTAAGTTGATTAAATTCAAACTTGCACATGTCGAGTTTGATAGCTATCTCATAGTTGAGATAACATACTTGGTAGCATGTGAGCATATTGAGATAAATGCTTATTGTAATCATTTACCAAATATAACTAACATCTCCTCCAGTAGAAACTTCTTGTTTTGTCTCCAAGTTACCATGGACGAATGATTGATCACAACACTAGAAGAGTGTTGCTCTCAGTATTGTATTTCTTACTTTTAACCCTTGTTGTAGGCAGGTCACAAGTGATAACTCTAAAGGAGCCACCGTTACGATTGTTCTCGCTATTGCTTTATTATAATTATAAAGAATATTATTCTTGTCTATTGTTTCTCCCTTGTTCTTCTTGTTCCGGGAAGTCATAGGTGCCCTAAGGAAACTATAGTGAAGGTTACAAGAGGTGACATATTAAATGAGACATGAAGCAGACTATCCAAGTTGAATGCATGACTGTATACATTCATTTACCAAAGAAGATGAAGAAGAAGCTACTTTTGAGAGACATAGTATCTCATACGAAGATTGATCGTAATGAGCAGAAGGCTCCAAGACTATGTTGCAGGAAACGCCCCCCCCCCTTGTTTCGGAGCCCGAAACAGTACAGTACGCTGAAACGGGTACGATACGGCCCTGAAACGCCGTTGGCTGTACCGTACAACATTTCTCAAAAGGGAAACACCGTACGGTACAATTGGCGGCGTTTTGGGGCCGTACTATGCCCATACGGTCGGGTTTCGCGGCTTTCAAAGGAAAATTGGGCAAATAAAGGGGCCGTGGGGCCCCCAAACTTCCAGTTAGTGTTACTTAATGCCTTTTTGGCCTTCTCTAATTAGAATGAAGATGATTTTATGTGTATCATTATGTTTTTCTTGCAATATAATGCTTTATTTTTTTTAAAACTATATATATATATATTTTAATATTTTTTTTTATATACGACATTTCCCCTGACGTTTCCATTTTTTGAGGGCCTATTTCGTATCGTACCTGTTTCGGAAACTTCGTATCGTTTCCTCGTTTCGTGCAACTTAGCTCTAAGATGATTGAACATTAGAATTGGTCAGTGGATAATGAAGCCACCCTGACAGGAAGAAGAATTCGTTTGAAGCCTGACTCAGCTTTTCATATTAAGACTTGGTATTCAACACCAAGTATATCCTGCAGAGACCTTGAAGTTTTTGTAGACTCAGAAGAAATCAAGACTTAGAGTAAGCCTAATCTCAGAAAGGATCAGATGGAGAGACATCTTTCAGGACTAGGAGACAGATGACATGAGTTGAGAAGACTAGCTTCAGAGACCCCCGGGATATATGAAAACTCCTGAGAAGATTCCCTTGTTTCAATGACAGAGGAGGAAGCTAGTCAGAAGGACTGTATTTTGTCTTAAGACCAGAAGGGAAGTCAATGGTGACTTCCACGTTTGGTCTAACAAATCAAGCATGTTGCAGATAACAATATAGAGATGTACAAAGCCTGCTTTGTGTCCAGAGGATTCTCCCAGCAAGAGGGAGAAGACTATGACGAGACACTTGCTCCAGTAATTGAAGTTCCAGTATTCATGAAGACAACCAGAACAACCATGATTCTGATATAGTGTGAGATTCAGGGGGAGCAGTCCCTGTATTTGAAGATTGAGTTACTGCCATGAAAGAGGAAAAGCTACCTTCAATATCAGTTATTGAGCCACTTTCAGATTGAGTTACTCTCAGATTTCAGTAGCTACAGTGAGAATAGAGCAAGTCATTCTCAGCTTCAGAAATAGTAGCTGCAGGTGCAGAGTCCCGGTTCCAAAAGGAACAAGTGCAGAGAGAGTAGAGGACATACTCTCAGGCAGTGAGACAGATAGTGCTTTGCAGAAAGCACATAGAGTTAGCACATGATCGTGCAGATTAAGTTGCAACTAAGCAAGTGTACCAGGTTGGTACAATGTGATGTGAAAATTTGGTTTGAAGTTGAAGATAAAAAGACTCACGTCTGTAGATTGAAGAAAGCTTTGTATGGATTGAAGCAAGCTCCTAGAGCTTGGTATGGAAGAATTAACAGTTTCCTGACGAGCTTGGGCTTTACCAAGAGTAAAGTTGATTCTAACCTTTACTTCAAGGTTATGAACGATAAGCCAATTATATTGTTGTTGTATATAGATGACTTGTTCTTAACTAGAGAAGAAAAGCTCATCACAGATTTTAAGAAGCTCGCTGCAGAATTTGAAATGAAAGACCTAGGCCTGATGCATTATTTCTTAGGTATTGAAGTTTGACAGAGCCCAGAGAAGATCTTCCTTAACCAAGGGAAGTATGCAATTGAAAAACTGAAGAGGTTTGACATGTTGGAATGTAAAGCCATGAACACACCCATGGAAACAAAGTTGAAGCTCCTGGTAGATACTTCGTCAGAATTGGTTGATGCTACTTTGTATAGACAAATTATTGGTTCGTTGATGTATCTGACGAATACCAGGCCAGATATATGTTTTGCTGTGAACACCTTGAGTCAGTATCTGGTAGAACCTAGACATGTTCACCTTGTAGTTGCAAAACATGTGATGAGATACCTTAAGGGTACGTTGGAATATGGTCTCTGTTATACTGGAGATCATGACTTCAGACTGCATGGAAATACTGATCCAGATTGGGCTGGAAGTGTTTCTGATAGAAAGAGCACTTCAGGATGTTGTTTCAGTCTGGGGTAAGCCATGACTTCATGGCAGAGCAGGAAGCAATCCAATATTGCTCTTAGCACGACAAAAGCGGAATACATTGCAACATGTTCCGCCAGTTGTGAAGCCATATGGCTTCGAAAGTTGTTGACAGGTCTATTCGATCTGGAAATGGAAGCCACCGTGATTCTATGTGATAACCGGAGTTGCAAAAAGATGATGGAGTACCCTGTGTTACATGTCAAGTCGAAGCACATAGAAATTCGGTATCACTATATTCGTGATATGATGCGGAGAGGAGCTGTAAAGCTCCAATATATTGGCACAGAGGAACAGGTTGCAGATGTGTTGACCAAGCCTCTGTCTCGTGTGAAGTTTGAGCACTTTCGAGACAACCTTGGTGTTGTCCGAAAGGACCTCCCTCGAAAGGGGGAGTGATGCTGATGATACTATGGAAACCTGACCAAAAATGGGTCGCTCAGTTAGGATTTTATATCCTAGGGGACTGATCATCCTTGGACAGATCCCGAAGGTTCGGTAAGGATGGTCTGTTAGAGTACCTGTGCATGTATATGCCAGCTGTGGTTAGCAGTGGTAGTTCCGTTAGGATTTTATATTCTAGGGAATCTTTTGATTTCTGGGCAGATCTCGAAGGTCCGATAAGGATGGTTTGTCAGAGTACCACGTGGTAGCTCTGTTAGGATTTTATATCCTAGGGAATCTTATGATTTCTGGGCAGATCCCGAAGGTCCGGTAAGGACGGTCTGTCAGAGTACCAAAAAATGTTGTTGTTGCACCTGCCTCATTCTATTGCCATATGATGATGATGTTGATGATGTTATCTCAGCCTCGTGCTGATGATGTTATTTCAACCTCGTGCTGATGATGTTGTTATTTCAACCTCGTGTTGATGATGTTGTTATCTCAACCTTGTGTTGTTGATGTTGTACCAGCCTCGTGCTGTTGATGATGCTGTACCAGCCTCGTGTTGTTGATGTTGATGTCCCGGCCTCATGTTGGTGATATTGTTATTCTAGCTTCATGCTATTGATGCTGATGCTTCAACTTCATGCTAAAGATGATGATGATGATGCTACTTCAGCTTCATGTTGAAGATGAAGTTGCTACTTCAACTTCATGCTGAAGATGATGATGATGTTGCTATTTCAGCTTCATGCCGAAGATGTTGATGATGATGTATTAGTCTTGTATTGATTGATGATGTTGTATTAGTGTTATACTAATTGATGTTGATGCAGATAATGATGATGAAGCTACTCCAACCCCATGCTGTGAAAGATGATGTTGTTGATGATGAGAAAAACTTCCGATGATTTATAGATGTGCCAGTCAATGATCCAGATGTTGATGATGATGCTGCCCTCTCCTTCTCCCGAGGATGTTGTGTTGGGTTATGTCGGTAGAATACCCTTCTTGTTAAGGGGGAGTGTTGAAATATTGTAACTGCGAAGAATATTCTATTTATAATTGAGTTATTTTCTTATAGATCAAATCCCCTTTTGTGGATTGATCATGTCGAGCTTTGTATAAGACCAAATCCCCTTTTGTGGATTGGTCAAACCATGTTTATATGGTGGCAATTGAGAAGTCGGCCCCTAGGGATAATTAAAGTGGTTCTAACCACTAATTGGAAAAGTCGGCCCTTCTTGATGAAGAGACACAACCCTAGCGCCTCCCAACTAATATAAATAAGAGTGGATGATGCCTCATTCACTCACTCAAGTCACTCATCTAGTGCACAAGTTTTGAAGGAAGCTGCAGTTAGAACAAGGAGAAGAGAGAGACGCATGCTTAGTGTTGGATATTTTTGGTGGTTTGGTCTTTTCTCTTGGCATTGTATTGGCAATGTATGTTAAGGAAGTTTTTGCCTGGTTTTCTCCCCCATGAGGGTTTCCCAGGATAAAATGCTATGTACCTTGTGATTGTGTTTCTCTCAGTGATCCTACTTATCCTGCTATTATTGTCTAGTAACTTGAAAAGAACTTAATACCAACTCTAAATTTAACACCTCTTGGGCATTTTTTTTGTTTTTTGGGGGTGTTTGGGAACCAAGGGAAGGTTCCATAAGGGAGGAAAAGGTATGGCTAGGGTTTCTAAGGGATTAAAACACTCACTCCATTTTTCTCTCATTCTATTTCTCATTTCACTCATCTTTGCTAGGAGGGTTTTGAGTGGGCTTCTTGCTAGTTATTAAGGGGATTAAAGGGAGATTGGAGAGCTTGGAAGGAATATTGAAGGCTGCAATAGGGAGATTTGAGAGCTCGGAAGAGAGATTTGAGAGTTTGGAAGGGACATTGAAGGCTACCATTTGTGAGAGCTTGGAAGGGAGATTAAAGGCTGCCATAGTCATATTCAATCACCATTGGAGAGCTAAAGAGGTAGGTCCTTAAGCTCATTCTTGTTTTTTTTTAAATCCATGCGTTGTAAACTAGTATATTATGCTATGTTGAATATTTGAATGTTTTCTTCTACTCTTTCCCATTTCTCCTCCATCATTCTATTGCAGGTGGCAAGTTATTATCAAGGTTCAACAATCATGATGATGATGTCAATGTGGTATGTCATTTTGGTTCCATTTTTCATTATGATGGTGGTGGTGGGAACCGAAAGACGTTGAAATACCTATGATAGTAACGAAGAAATAGAAGTGGACAACACATACCAAGGAGAGGAGGAAGGAATGGAAGGGGATGAAGACAATGAAAATGATAGTGATGATCCCCAAAAACCCAAGGAGAATTTAAGACATTTGTGGAAGTATGTCACAAGGTTGGGGGAAAGGGGGTGGAACCACAAAATTTATATGCCATCCTTGTCATCCAAATTACACAGGTTCCTATCCCTGTGTGAGAAAGTATATACGTGGGATTATGTACTGGGATGAAGGTAATAGTATAGGAGTCAAAACCTGTGTGGACGTGCCACTTGAAGACAGGCTCAAATACCAAAGGGAAGAGGAGGCAACACAAAACAAATCCAAAATACAAAGGGTTGAACATGAGAGTTCACAAAGGATGTTCACTGGTCGATTTGCATCCCCCCCATGCTAGTGCATTCTTGCCTTCGTCTTCGAGGTGTAGAACACCATCGAATTTTCTTGGCCAAGGTTGTAGCGATGATGTGGATGCAAAAATTTTCAAGTTTCTCTATGCATGTGGTATACCATTCAATGTTCTTCGCTCACCATATTGGCATGAAATGGTACAAGCCATCAATGGTGGCCGTAAAGGATATAGGAGCCCTGGGTATGACAAAGCTAGAACCTTGGGACTTGACAAGGAAAGAGCCAAAATCCAAGGTGCTCTAGGAAAATTTACAAATGATTGGAACCGACATGGGGTATCAATTGTATCTGATGGTTGGACAAATGTTAAAGGCATGCCATTGATAAATATTCTTGGTGTGTCTACTAGTGGTGTGGTCTTCCTTTCAGCCCATAACTACTCAGATCGCTACAAGATCGATATAAATATTGCAGATGCCTTGATTAAAACCCTTTAAGAGATTGGGCCCTACAATGTCATTCAAGTCATCACCGATAATGTTGCTAATTGTAAGGCAACAAGAGTAATCATGGAGGATAAGTACCCCAATATATTTTGGTCAGGGTGTTTGGTTCACACAATGAACCTTTTGATGCATGATATCATTAAAATGAAGGACCATGATTACAGATGGATTGGTGATTTGTACAAGAGGGAAGAAGATGATAATATTTATTACCAATCATAGCACAACCCACTTCATTTTTCGCAATCACTCCAAGTTGGAGTTACTAAAGATGGCAAAGACCAGATTTGCTAGCTATTATCTCACCACCTTCAGGTGCCTGTTGAAGGTAAGAGAGGCATTGGCTAGTATGGTATCGAGTGATTCATGCCAGGATCTAAAAGACAAGGCTAGACAAAAATGACTTTCATGAGGTCGAGAACACAGTTCTTGATGGTAAGTTTTGGCAACAAGTGAGGTATATTCTGTAGTTCACCAAACCCATTTATAAGATGATTCGGTTTACAGATACAGATTAGCTGGTGATTGGAGAGGTGTATGAACAGATGGACAACATGCTAGGACAAATCAAAGACATTGTTCAGTCGATGGATGTGATCTTGTATGATAATATCGATAAACATGTGATCAAAAGGTGGGATAATTTGATTGTTACACTCCATGCCCTAGCATATGTCCTTACCCCAAAATATTATTATTCATCTTGGTTGGCCCGACCAACACCTAGGGGTGGGGTTAAGAGAAAACCATACACAGATCAAGAGGTGCAAAATGGATACATGCTTGCATTGGACAAGTTGGTACTTGATGAAGAGGAGTGTGCTCAAGTATGAAGCAAATTGAGTAAATACATCAGTGACATAGACTCTTTGGTAACTTACTTGCAACCAAAGATCGAGACAGGTTGGGTTCTATCGAATGGTGGAACATGTATGGCTCCTCTACCACACATTTGCATAAATTGGTAGTGAGGGTGCTTTCTCAGGTTGTGAAATCCTCTTCTATAGAGAGGTGTTGGAGCACCGATAGCTTCATCCACAGTGTAAAGAGAAATAGCTTGATTTATGTGCATTACAACTTTAGGTTGTTGTCCCATTATTGTGATGCAATGGGGAATGATTATTCTAAAAGATATGCGACTTGGGACAACAATCCAAAGGACACTAATTTGGAGGATGGAGCCATGGTTATAGAGTGCTTGGAAGCAGAACTTTTGGGTGATCATGATGGTGATCATATTCCTGAAGTAGACATGCCACCCAATCCACAAGCAACATTTTAGATGCATCAATTTTGCCTTTATCTTCACAACGTCCATTGTCACGTGGGGGCCATTCAACTGCTGGTCGTGTTTCACGAACACTTCCTGCTACTCCTACTCCTCTTCTTCAAAGATGTTGGGAAAAGAAACGAGAAGTTTCTTGTGGCAAGAGGAAAACTTAGAGCATAGTAGTTAGTACTTGCTACTATATACTAGATCTTTTTTTTGTTTCCTGTTTAGAAATAGTCTCTAGAGTCTATAACTTAGTACTTTGTCTTGACTCTTTATTATGTCTTATTCTGTAACAATGAAGTTATGAACATTATATGACAATTTACCTTTGAGGTTTGAAGTTTGAAATTTGAACTATTGACTGAATCTTACAACTCTTTGGTAATGAATATGATGTTCTAGAGTCTATTTCATTTTGTGGTTGATGCTGTCTGTTACAATCTATTGATGACATTTTTATGATTGATGTTATATGTGTACTAAATGGTTGATGCTTTAATGATCATCACTAATCCAATAGTTAAATGATCTTATATCTACGTTTTCATTTTTTTTGTAACTGATTCAACACTCTGCTATATATATGCATCAAAATATATTAAAATATGTATTATATAAAAATGCTCTTGCTCCCGGATATTTTTGAAAATTGCGCTTCCCGCTCCTGCTCCCGCTCCCCGCTCCCAACAGCCTTGGTTGTAGCAAACAAACTTCCAAGAAATTCTCAGACTCTGGTCCAGAAACTCGAATTCATTCAAACACCATCTTCCAATCCCTGGCAAGCCCATTTGTAGATCATATTGGGACAATTCTTCAACCATAATCTTGCCAAAGCGTGGGAGATGATTGCTATTTTTCCTTAACTCAACATATGAAGTTATAGCCAGTAATTTACTAAACTCAGAAAAATATACTTGCTGATATAAATCTGAAAATTGCGCTAATAACCTACAACTGAGTCATATAACAGCAAAAATGACAGCAGAAGCATACACATAACCAATCATAAAAACATATGGACACCAGAAGTACCTTGGAAACTCCAGTGTGGGGAAAACCAGCAAAGGAGGGGCTTTATTGAGTCTTCTGGGCAAATTTAACAGCAGCAAAATTACACAATCATTTCCAGAAGTTTACAATAGCAATGCAGAAATTTCTTACAACACTATTTTGCTGTGTTCTGGGAGTTGTAAGGCCCTCCAACACTTCCACAAACTGTGCAGAAATTTTCCCATCTGTTGCTGCCCCTTTTCTCTGCTGTAAGGCCCCTCCTAGTGCGCCCCTCTGGACTGCAGTACAGCCCAGAACTCTCAGCCACCAAGCTGCTGTGCTGTACGGCCCTGTACGACCTGTTGTACTGCTTGTACGACCCTCAGAAAGGCTGCTGTACGGTCCAGCTTACACCCAGAAATTTCAGATTGTATTTTGCTGCCTTTGCCCAGCTTCTTCAGCTCTCAAATTGCCCTGAAGATGGCTGCCCTGTTCTGCACTTGCTCAGCTGCAAAACTCAGCCACTCACTCCAGCTCTAGTGCCCTCCTTAAGCTCTCATGCACAATGATAATGTGTGTGTGTTCTCTCACCCTCCGCCTCCTTTTATCTTTCTTCCAACCACCATTTGCCTTAATATGTATGCCCAAATTTGGGCCTCAATGACTGAGATTGGGGCGCCCCCTTTGGGCTGGACCCCACTCTCCACTAGCCTATGCACCCTCTTTTTTGGGCCCCACATTCTACTCAAAACATAATTTTGCTGATTGCCTAAGTTAGACTTTAGGAAAAGATAATTAAGCTGATATGGGTAATTGGTGTGTCCATCAACTGGCCTAGGACACAGGCACAACCGAGACACCTACCGAGCTAAAAATCTAACACTCCCTCTTAGCGAGGGAGGTGTCTCCACCCGGATCAATCTCTGATCCTATCAAATTTGTTGCTGCTGTAGTTGCTCACTTTGAACTGGACGACATCCCTGCTACCTTCGCTGCACTCTGATCTGATGTCTTTCTCTGCTCTTCCATCAATGTCAAGTCATACCAGTTGACTGTCTTGGATGAAACCAGTCGTCCACTAGACTCAGCCAGTGACACTAATTGTCGATCCAAGATTCCCTTAGACCCAACTACAGGCTGTCCCAACACATGTACATCATGCCTGTCCTGATGCCAAGCCTCATTGCTGCATCCAAGGATGCTCCCTCTGACCATATGAGGACCTGTCCATCTTCAAACATCACTACATACCCCTTATCCTTCAGGGCTGATACAGAGAGAAAATTGACCCTCAACTCTGGTACATACATCACCTCATCCACCTCCAGAGAACCACCTGACTCTAGCTGGAATCTGATGCATCCAACCCCCTTCAATGCATGCCTGGTGCGTGCCCCACTCTTCACATGGAATTCTGAGCCCGTCTCTGAAACACTAAGGAACATTGACCTCATTCCTGTCATATGGCGAGATGACCCACTATCATGCAACTCTTCCAATCTGTTGTTGCTAGAAAGAGAGGCAACGAGAGAAAATCCATCCTCGAATTTCTTTGCAAATGCATCCATCTTAGTAGATGCTGTGGCTGCTACCTCTGCCTCTTTTTTCTTCTTCTTCTTGTTGGGACACTGGCTGGCATAGTGGCCAATCTTGTGACATGCAAAGCATCTCACTTTGCCCATGTCCCTGGAACCTCACGCTCCACTTCCCTTCTTCGCATGAAGAGCCACATTCTCTTCCTCTTCACTCTCTGGTTGGCTAGCCTGAGTAGCATCAAGTCTCAGCGCCTCTTGGGTGAAGTCATCCCATAATCTCTCCCAATCAGGGAGCTTCTCCCGAGCCACCACTCCACGGACAAATACTTCCCATTGTTTGGTGAAGCCATTCAAG
This sequence comes from Picea engelmannii, assembly GCA_009831015.1. Taxonomy (NCBI): domain Eukaryota; kingdom Viridiplantae; phylum Streptophyta; class Pinopsida; order Pinales; family Pinaceae; genus Picea; species Picea engelmannii. Next base: position 2,235 of record ML835790.1, on the reverse strand, counting down.
GCTGTCCTCACCAACTCAGTCCACGACCCCTCCCATAACCGCCAATTCATCTATCATCCGAGTGAACTTAGTGAGATAGGTGATCACCGACTCTCCCTTGGCCATCTTCGTGCTCCTCGGCTTCTCTCTGAGCAACATCTTCCTACTCTGGTTACCAGATTGGTACAATTTTACCTGGGCCTCCCACATCTCCTTGGCTGTCTTTTTGCCGTATAGATGTGGGATAACGTGGTTTTTAACTTCATCCACAATAATCCTCCTCGTCTTTACATCCTTCTTGAGGTGGGCTGCTAGCTGTGCCGGATCAATTGGAGGGATTGCTTTCCCTTCAACAAATTCCATTAGCCCATTCTCCTCCAGCACCAAGCCTATACGCTCCCTCCAAGGACAGAAGTTTGAGGTGCCCTCCAGCCTGTCTTCGAACCTTAGGGTTGCCGTTTGAGTCAGCTCTTCTGGCTGCCCCACTTTCTCTTGTTATACGTCTCACTTGCTGATTTACCCTTTCCTGGTCTACACAGCAAGAAACTTGGCTTCTCCTGTACTCAGACGCTGAGCTCTGATACCATGTTATTTTTCCTTAACTCAGCATATGATGTTATAGCCAGTAATTTATCAAACTCAGAAAAATATACTTGCTGATATAAATCTGAAAATTACACAAATAACCTACAACTGAGTTATATAACAGCAAAAAAGACAACAGAAGCATACATAGAACCAAACATAAAACACATGGACACCAGAAGTACCCTGGAAACCCCAGTATGGGGAAAACCAGCAAAGGAGGGGCTTTATTGAGTCTTCTGGGCAAATTTAACAGCAGCAAAATTACAGTCATTTCCAGAAATTTACAACAGCAACACAGAAATTTCTTTCAGTGCTATTTTGCTGTGTTCTGGGAGCTGTAAGGCCCACCAACACTACCACAAACTGTGCAGAAAAAGTCCCAGCTGTTGCTGCCCCTTTTCTCTGATGTATGGCCTTCCTAGACTCCTAGTGTGCCCCTCTGGACTGCAGTACGGTCCAGAAATCTCAGCCACCAAGCTGTTGTGCTGTATGGCCCTGTACGACCTGCTGTATGGCCTGTACGGCTCTCAGAAAGGCTGCTGTACGGTCCAGCTTACACCCAGAAATTTCAGATTGTATTTTGCTGCCTTTGCCCAGCTCTTTCAGCCCTCAAATCGCCCTGAAGATGGCTGCCCTGTTCTGCACTTGCTCAGCTGCAAAACTCAGCCACTCACTCCAGCTCTAGCGCTCTCCTTCAGCTCTCATGCACAATGAGGATGTGTGTGTGTCCTCTCACCCTCAGCTTCCTTTTATCTTTCTTCCAGCCACCATTTTCCTTGAGATGTGTGCCCAAATTTGGGCCTCAATTGCTGAGATTGGGGCACCCCATTTGGACTGGACCCCACCCTCCACTAGCCTATGCGCCCCCTTTTTCTGGGCCCCACATTCCACTCAAAACAGAATTTTGCTGATTGCCTAAGTTAGAATTTAGGCAAAGATAATTAAGTTGATCTGGGTAATTGGTGTGTCCATCAGCTGGCCTAGGACACATAGGCACAGCTGAGACACCTACCGAGCTAAAAATCTAACAATGATGAAGGCCTGCATTTTTTGGAGCCTCAACCCTAGCTTAAAACGAGTCTTTTGAAACAACTCCCGTTCTCCTTCTCAACCCACGTGTCTCCACTATTAAGGGGTCTACATTTTCTTGTGTGAAGCAAATTCCCTTGAAACCGGCTATGGAATCTTCAAGCATAATCTTGCCGAAGTGTGGGAACTGATGAAGGCCTGTGTCCTTTCAAGCCTTGACCTCGACCTTGACCTTCTCTTGAGATTATTCTTTTCTACCACTCTCATTCTCCTTCTTAACCCACGCGTCCCTGCCATTAAGGTCTGATTTCTCTTGCATGAGGTGAATTGCCTTGAAAGGACAACTGCGGTGGCCTCTAATCAATACAATCTGAAGGGTGGATTGTATGATGGGACGGTCTCAATAATAATTTCCAAAGGTTAGGGGGTATTTAATACTTAGGAAGGTGACCCCTCTGTCAATGGAAAGATTTTCCACGTAATCTGCCACACTATTAAATTTCCTTCTGATGTTGCAGATTTTGATCCCAATGAAAATTTTAGTGGCCTCAGTTATCCAGTCCAGGTGGCCTTCGAGAATCCACATTGGATCTCTGTTCTTATTATTCAGGAAGTCCACAATCAATTTTGTATCCTGTC
>ML835789.1:37481-47868 GCA_009831015.1 Picea engelmannii | reverse complement strand
TCATCAAAGGTATCCCACAATGTACAAAAAAAATATAACACATTGAAAAGATGAGAAGTCCACTTGTATTATCTATTCTATCTCTACCATGTAGCCTAACCTCGTCTCTATTAGGTTTTGATCACAATGTCTAGGATGAATATATTGGTCGAACTTGACCTCCACTCCAGGATCTTTTGTGATGTGTCCATGATCAACATAGTCAGTGAAAAAATGATATCCATATTCCCACACAGATGGGAACAAATCCACCTATAAAAATGAGAATAAAGGATGTTGTCATATGTATAGTAACCCAAGCATAAATAAAAACATAATACATGTTACAATTCAAAAATACAATATTATAAATTGAACATGGTACTCAGAATAGTTATTACATAGTTGCTACAATTGATCCCTATGTGTAGTGCATATAGATCTTCTCTATGTGGGTTATTATTAAACAATGTATATTTCTCTTGTATCTAGTCAGCCACCCAAATGTTGGGACATATTTTTTACATTTTCTCTTTTAAATTATCATGATACAACATTCTTATATGATTCAACTGTCTAATTTTTTTCTTGACACTATCCCATTTCCTTCTTTTCTCTTCATACAATGTGACCCATTATCACATTGCCTCCATATAGTAAAGGATGAATTTATTAATTGCCTCAATTTCTAAATTCATTGATGTATACAATAATTCAAAACGAATAATATGAGGCCAAATATATATTATCAACTTCAGTGTAAACAATGTCTCTGTACAAATTTGAAAAAGAATAAGTGACTTACTCTTTATCAAGTTCCTTTTTCCATTCATTTGGAGTATCTCCTCTTCCCTTTTTCCCTAATCCCAAACCACTCTCCCTAGCATGTATTCAATTTTCTTCATACACTCATTCATATAATAGAATCAATCATATACTATCTACTCCTGTTCCATAGATAACTCTAATTTTTCTGTTTTTGAACAAACCCATTCAATTTTTTCATGTACCTCTCTAGGAAGAACATTCAATGACATGAGAGCATCCCAACTAATTCAACCTCATTAGGTAAGTGAATTAAAATATAGACATGAAAATCGATAAAACTCGTGGGAAGTTCCTTATCAAACATACAAACAATATAAAGTATCTATCTATTCCACCATGGAATGCTAGCCATATAAATCTCCTTTGATGTTTTTTCTTTTTTTTTTTTAAATGGTTGGTGGAATCAACAACTAGTTGGGCACGTACTCATGTTACACGTGGTTGTGTTATCCAACTTCTACCACTATAACCTCCAGGTGTTCCCATGCTACCCCACGCACTACACCCTAGATTAGTCAAGGGGAGTTGAACTAGATACCTCTTTCGAATTACATTTTCATGGAACTTGTGAATTGAGGTGCCCCCCGAGGGAAATCTCCTTTGATGTTATCCAACGTACAAATGTTGAAATTTTTTATATGGAACATCCCATGCCCTAGGGGAAGTTATGGTTGATATAAACACACATGAGAAAAGGATAATGAGACAAAACAATATACACACACATTGTTAATTACCATAAAACTATGAGTGAACAGAATATTTTTACCGACAATATAGAACAAGAATCATGTATTTGACATACATACTTGTTGAAGGCTCATATGGTGATGTGATTTTATCCCTAATAAATTCCCTTATAAAGTGAAGCAATGTTGTAGTAAACCCACATTAATAAGGTTCGTTCACACCCAATTTAACATCCTCCACCATAGAAAGATCATATTTATTAAAAATTCTTGGGACATCACCTTCTTTAAAATACCAAGAGGGACCATCCACTCCTTTAGTATTTTTTCTTGGCCAATGTCTCCTTTTAGTTATTGAAGCACTAAGATATTTCCTAACAGTCGATGTGTTTCTTTTATTTGATAATATGTGCCTCCATAAACAAGATTAAACATTTTTTATTATATGCATGGGATGTAGTAAGTAGCCAATACTAAGGTTCTCCCAATATGGAATATGATAAAATAAATATTTCCTTCTCATCCCAATTGAAATTTTATCAACATATGTGTCATAAAATTCAGGATCATCGAACAAAGAATCCCCATTTGAATCAAATAAGTCTACCATTTTCTTCTCCTTCCTTATGTAATATTCCCTAATCCAATATGTTGTTTTCATTAATTAAGGTCTACAGGTTATGTCTTGCTTACCATTGAAAGAAGATGCAATTCTTTTATAATGGTGGCCTTCTGGGAGGAATACCCTAGAGCATTCCTACACTATCTTTGGTAGGTGGTTGAACCATCTAACCTTTATAAAAGTTTCACAAAATTTACATCCATGATACTCGTTTGTTAGAAGACATACGATGTTATTGTATAGAGAAAACATCGGTGTCATAAATATTCTTGCACCAAATTAAGTATGCCAAATACCATTGCATATATAATAAAATCCATCAATATGATTACTAGAGAAAATTCTTATTCATGGATAATCGTGCATGGGGTATGGACCTATGCCATACAAAGTAAAACACCTATCCATTGGGATCAGTCTTGATACACCATATACATGTATCCCTTCCCGATATTGCTTATAATTACCCCTCCATTAATGTAATGTGCTTCCATTGTAACATCTCTCAAGTACACAAAAATATAGGTAAGATTTACCATGAAGTGGAGCATGGCTTTTTTTTTCTTTTTAAAAACACCTAACTTGCGCATTTAATCTAACATGTTATTGAATCATTAATTTAAAAAACAAGGTTTTCTACACTTTTAATAGATTTAGTAAGAATTTCTAACTTGTTTATATCAAACTATAAATATGTAAAGTTAAGAACATCAACACTTATTTACTTATCTTATGGTTACTCATAATTTGTTTACTCTTATAATTTAGGATAATGTAACCTTACAAATAGATATAGAATTCCTTGTGTAGAATATTTATAATAATCATTTCATTACTACATAATACTAATTATTCATTATTTAAATCCATTCTTAAGCAAGTGGTAAACATCGTTATTGAAAAAAATGATTATAATAATAATAATATAAGAATTAAAACTATAATTTGAAACTATTACACCACCAACATTATTGGCTATGAGTACGATTACTAATTAACCAAGGTGAAGAATTATAATTTGTTAAGATAAAATTTCTACCTTTGAACATAAACATAAGCTATCACATCAAATGTAATTATCAGATTTCATTCCTCATGTTGATTAAAACAAAATTTACAACATAAAGACATTAATATCATGTGCACTTCATTGATATCATTAATTATATCATTCGACAATGTGTTAATGTCACTGTTGTTGTGGCCATGCACACAAACTTTAAATACTAAGTTAGAATTTAAGTAATAAAATTTATAATGAAAATGAAAAAAACAATATATAATTGAAAATTCTTTTTTACCTATGTCACCCCAATGCGCACCCTTGGCTAATGCTAAATATGGACCGCCACGGAAGTTGGCCCCTACATAGACATAATCCTCAATCATAATGAGTTGATCTTTCAACCATTGGAAGAAGGTATGCCCATATGTGATAGTTGAAACGCCACCATGGAGTTCCATAATATTAACCCACCTCCTCATGCAAGTATCATGTGGAGTAGGCACACCCCAATCCACATTCTGAAGATGAAAAAGTAGTACCCTTTCAAGGAAAAAACATACCAAAATTGATCCATACCCAAACTGTTTTAACCGACCATTCCTGCACTTTGTGAACTATTTTTTCATGTTCTTAAGGAGGTCCTCGCACAAGTTGAATACATGAGTCTCCATGCATTTAATGGTGTACTGAAGTTAGTTCTGCAAAGACAAGTGTGGGGTTGCACTCCCTGCAACACGAGTAATGGTAAATATTATTGTCCTAAGAGATAAGTCGAGGAAATTCTTAATGGGATTATTCCCACTAAATTACCTCATTCGTTCCCATGTTTAGACATAATTTTCATATTTAACATGAGTTGGCTACTTTCATCCCACACAACAAAATACAAAAGAACCTTGTGCCCCAGAACTTGGTCCAACGTCTTAACCTCCCCACCACTCTACACCAAGCCCCATATCATCTAAGCCTGGTACAAAAGAAATGTCCTCCCAGTGTTGTGCAATGTCCTTTACTATTGGCCCTTTCCAGGATAAGATGGTGTTTGTTGTCTCTCCTCTATATTGTGTTGCTTTGTTACTTGTCATTCCCTACCAACAAGCCCGACATGTTTTCTATCAGGATAAATCTGATCAATTCCACTTGCAACATCAGAGGTGCACCTACGAGCTTACTTCTTCTGCTCTTAAATCCACCTAGCCTATTACTAGACAAGCAATCGCTAAGCAAGTGAGTCTGAAAAAAAGAATCTCTTTGTGCTTGGCTCACCCCACTAAGCCAAAAAACAATACTAACCTCGTACCCACTTCCATGACTCACTTGTTCCAATTATTTATAGATTTATACCCCCAACCCACACGACTACCCCCATATATTTCTATTGAGCACACACTTGATCTAACTAGTGGATCTTTTTTTCCTAATTCCCCATCCTATTGCATCTCTCCTCGAGGGACTACTAATATAGAACGCCCAATTGGTCAACTTTTGAACTCATGCCATATTCCATCCTCATTATGGCCCTGTGTGTCCCCCTCGTTTATTATGCCAAACCAGAAGTATTTTGAATGGTTCATAGTGACCAACGACCATACCCTTAAGAAATCCATAGTTACAAACTACTACCCCCTATCAACAATTTAGGATTTGTTGGACCACTTACGAGGGGCTTATTCCTCCACAAATATAGATTTGACTACAGGAAACTATCAAGCTTGCTTGGATGGAGCAAGTAATTTGGGAAAATACGAGGTCATTTATCTTGATTATATCTTAGTATTCACTAATTCTTCGAGAGAACATATTCATCAAATCAATCTCCACATGATATACTAAGGTCAACCATATATGTGGTCAACCACATTCAACCATGGTTAAGGTCAACCATGATCAATCATATTCAACCTTGCTCCATATCAAGGTCAATCATGATGAAGCATATTCCACCATGGTCAAATTCAACCATAGTCATCGTCATGGTCATTTATAGCAAACCATGTTGAAGGGCATGGTCATGGTTAAGGTCAACCTTAGTCAAGTTCATCCATAATCCTTGTTAACCATGGTTTTGGCCAACCATGGTCAACTATGGCCAACCAATATCAACCATGGTTAACCATTGTCATCCATTATCAACCATGGTAAACCGTAGTCAACCTTGGTCATACTTAATAAAGGTCAACTACAATCAACCATGTTCCTAGTCATCGTCATGGTCAACTATGGACAACTTTTATAAACCATACTTAACCATGGTGTGTCAACCATATTCAACCATGGTCATGGTCATCCTGAACCATGGTCAACCATAGGAAGCTATACTAAACCAAATTCAACAAAGGTCTACCAAATTTAACTATGGTAATGGTCAATATCATTGTCAACTATGCTTAACCATGGTCATGGTCAACCAAGATCAACCGAATTCAACCATGTTGATGGCCTTGGACAACAACGGTCTATGATGATCTTCCATGATCATCCATCGTCATGCATAGTGATGGGCATGGCCATTTTTTTTGAGTCATAGTCATGGTCATGGTCATCCATATTTATAATCAATCATAGTCATGGTCATGGTCATCCATATTCATAATCAATCATAGTCATGGTCATGGTCAATTGGGATTAACTATGGTATTTTTCATGCTCAAACATAGTCAGTCATGGTCATGGTCATGGTCAACAATATTTAGCCATAATCAACCATGTCCAATCATACTCTTTGTCACCCGTAGTCAACCATATGCATTCAAAGTCAACCATGGTCATCCATTAATCCATTAATATATTATTACATTAATGGTCATCTGAGGTATTATAATTAATGTATTATTACTTTATTAATGCATTACTACTTTATTAATCTATAAATTAAGAATGTATTTATGTATTAATACCTTAATGTGATAATGTAATACTTTCACGTATTTATGTAAGAATGTATTATTATTGTGTTAATGTACTATTAATAATTTATTATATTAATGCAAAAATGTACTATTAATACTTTAGTACTTTATTAATGTATTAGTGAATCAATTAATACTTCATAAATGTAATAATGTATTGTTAATGTATTAATACTTTTGTTATCACTCCAAGAGTCACTCTAGGTTGTAGATCGAGTGAGATCGGTAACTTAATCAAATGCTGAAATAAAAGGTATAAAATGGATCAATTTGAATGATTTGTTCATGAACTCTCTTAATCAAGACATACATGAATACACTCAGACAGATAGGGCCTTCAATTGTACTAATCATATGGTTTTAAAAGATTTAAATGAATGGAGAATACTTATTATACCAGCAAAATCACACACACTAAAAGTATATATGAAAGGCTAGCTATAATAGGTAAAAGTACTTGCAATATTGTATATCAATGCAATAACAAAGTGAATTTCATCAATCATTGAATAAACATCGAATAATGAACATACATTCATCCAAAGGTACATAATAGAAAAGAAAATCAAGGTTTGAGCATATATAGTGAAAGAAGCTTATATTCCAATATGTATTCAAAGTGTCATGTACACAAGAGTTCCTCAAATCCTCCAAATCCAAACCTCTAGCTCCTCCCTTTGGTGCTATTTATAGAAAGATTACATGCTCATATAGATCCAGAATAAATGGATCTTATAACCTAATTACCTTACCTATATTTATATATCCAAGTCATATTCGAATTTATGAGGTGGATGGAAATTACAAACTCTCAAATTTATAGAAAATGTTGCTCAAAGATTCACCTATATCTCTCAAATCCAAACATATTTTTTTTTAAATGAGAGGTTTTTTAAGAGGAGCTCATGATTGTGAAAAACCTATCTCACTTTCCAAAAATACCTTTCCATCTCATGAGAATCTATCTCCAAAAAATATGACTAAAACAGGAAAATACAGATTTCAAAATGAAGTGCCACATGCACCCATGGATGATATTTGATGAGGTATTTGAATAATATTCATCATTTTCCCCTAAAAATACTCTATCCAAGTTGAATCTGGACTTTTTGACCAATTGTTTTTAAAACTGCCATCTACAGGAAAATTTGTAGCGCGCTTAGTGTAAAATCGCTAGTTTGCGCTGCAAACTGTTGAATACTTTGTTTTGTGTCTTTTAAGTATATATGCATTCTAGGAAGTTTTTCAAAGGTTTGAAAGTGATTAAATAATATATGATAATTATATTAATGATATTCCAACTGAAACAATCACCTTTTAGGCCACTTTGGTAAAGAAAACTTAAAAGCTTAATACAATTAAAGTTTTCCAACATTGACTTTTTTTTCTTGAACTTTGTGAGTTTTTGATGTAGATGATAGTGCACACTTGAAAGATTACTCATGACTGATTTATAACCTTATTTCATTCTTAATATCTTCATAAGGCAAAAATTCATACATCCTAGCATGATAAACTTTAAGTAATCAAAACTAGTCTTGATTCCAACTCTATGAAGTTGACATGATATATTTGCATGTTCTTGAAGGAGAGGTGAATATCTTCAGGTTGTATACCACATATGGCCCATTAGAAACTCCATGGATCCTAAAAATTAATTTTGGTTTGACCCAAACTTTTAATGCCAACACACAAGAAAATGTAGCACTACGCTGCAAACTTGCCATAGCATGCATTCGTTAGCTTAATGCTTCTTTATCCACCTTGGAATATTTATGAAGGTTGGAAATTGTGCCATGAGCACCATATCACATAATAAAACATAAAACACCCTAAATAAAACTGAATCTCACCATCAAATATTACTTATACCTTTGCAAAATTTTAGGGTTCACCATTACACATGAAGCTCAAGTGCATTGGAAAAGCAAAAAGCGTCTTGAAATTGATACAAGCATTGTCAATAATTTGGAAACCGTGATGGAAAACCCTTCACTAAATCTGATACAAACATGCTTAGTCTCCTTTGTTGATCAATCAAGCATTACTATAACCAAAAGAGAGTATGGAAAGTATATGGAAAATTGTGAACTAATGTGTTGTGTTAGTATCATTCTTGATAAAATAATACTCCTGCGAGTACTTTGAGCCTATGCCCTTATGAAATCAATCCCAAAAACTCTCTTTAACACTACTAAAGTAAAAATTATCACTGTGATGAGCAAGAAGGAAAAATACTTGAGCATGCTTTTGGATAAGTCCATGTCTTCATTCAACATTCTGAGATTTGATTTGAGAAGGAGGTTTTGCTTATACATGTTTGTTAATTGAAAAAATTGAACCTTCTTCTTTCTAGTGAAACCCATTAAAATCTAGTAATCATGGCTCAGACAGTTAAAATAGGTGTTTTCATCGTACTGAATGGGAAAAACATCGTTGGTGCTACCAACTCACTTTCTCTTGGATTTAGGACTAAAATATGTTAGAAAAACTGTGAACTAATTTTCTTTGTTAGTATCATTCTTGATAAAATCATACTACTGCAAGTACTTTGAGCCTGCTCCATTATGAAATCAATCACAAACACTCTCTTTAACATTGTTGAAGCCAAAATTATCACTATGATGAGCAAGAAGACAAAGTACGTGAGCATGGTTTTGGGTAATTCCAGGTCTTCATTCAACATTCTGAGATTTTATTTGAGAAGGAGGTTTTGCTTATACATGTTTGTTAATTGCAACCCTTGAACATTCTTCTTTCTAATGTAACCACTAGTACATATGACCAAATTTGCAATGGTTGTTCATTGATATTGCCACACTTATCCGTCGCAATTTCCACGAACGTCGAGGTTTTTTTTCATTATAATAATTTCGTCGCTATATCCACGATCGAGGTGTGCGTGGAAACATCGAAAAAATTAGCTAGCCACGTGTCACCACCTTCAATATTGATTAACCTTCTACATCGTCACAATTACGACACAATTCTGTCACAATACCAATGAAGAAATGTGCCAAGTACGATGAAACTTCGTCACAATTGGGACGAAAAGTTATGCCAAGCCAATAACTTGCGACGCAACTGTTGATCGTGTGACGAAATTTTGTCGCAACTTGTGACGAAATTTCATGGTAATATTGACGAGTGATATTTCTCAAAACCATATTTACGATGGACTTGTTGTATATGCGACGAAACTTTGTGGAACAGTGCGACGAAAATTCGTCGCTATAGCAACGGTTATGGTAAAAAAATAAAAAAAATTCCAATGAAAGTCCGTCAATATTGCGATGATTACTTTAGGTTTTAAATTTTTTCTTTTACATGAAATATGGTATTACCATATTACATTGTAACTGTAACGACCTCCTCGTTACGCCGACAACCTCTTATAACAAGTGCACATTTTTTTTTTGTGTGTGCGTGTGTACAAAGGTAACAAGACATTATAGTATGCACCACCACATGACGATGCATCATGATGCATGCAACTGCGATATCAACATAAATATTTAGGATGCTCATCAACATCTTCCAGTAAGGAACAAAAATCAACCGACCAAATAAAAAGACTGACTACCCATCCATCCTACCCTGCAATGGTTAGGACCTCCAAGACACATAAGAAATGCTCAAGCTCAGGTTCCCATCGATTTTAACCATTTCAGGTCTCAGGGCTGGCGACTGTTCTGAGGAACATGGAGGTGTCTACATCCCTCCCAACACAATAATACCAAGCCTACTAAGCTAATGATAAAAACGTAACCATCACGATCGCAGTCCACAAGGTTATCTACATTAAGGCAATTTGCGACAGTGAATCATTAAAAACTCATTAAATTACTCATTACAATACTGCATGGGAGGTGTACTTTTAATTCAAATTTCAAGACAATGGCAATCAATAAAGCAAGTAAGGTAATTAACACATCTTATTCCAACCTTCATTATGAGCCCTGCAATGCATGTCTAAAGTGCATAATATCATTAACGTACGATCTAAATTAGTTTTGAAAACATTTCACTTCGCAATTCTAAATTACCACTGACAACATGGCATCATCTAATTTATCATTTAAAGAACATTACTAAGAAAGTCTAAAATTCAACTGGATTAATAATTAAAGTAAATTTAATCATCAATCAAAATCTAACTAGTCTGTCATCCAACCATCTGCACGTCATTATAATTCAAGTATCTAAATTGGAACTGAAAGAAGCATATACTCAACACCCATAAGGATGACAAGGCAGGTTAGTAAAATAAGAATTTGTGCTAGCTAAAAATACATTCTATTTTTTAAAGCATCACTCCTTCCACATCACCCTTTATTATTTACATGGATTATTT
>ML835789.1:15421-26086 GCA_009831015.1 Picea engelmannii | reverse complement strand
GTTGCTAATTTAGTTCAAATTAGAAGGTTCTTAATTGCAGATTCTTTACTATGTTGACCTCACTTTTTACCATAAGTTCCCCTCTTTCCCTTAATATGTTTCCCCCATTCCTTAGTTTCCTAATTTTTATTATTCCCTTCTTTGCCCTTTTTATTAGAGCCAAAATGGAAGTTGCGCTATTTACTCTTTTCCTTTTATTATTAGTTCAATATATTTTTACACTTTCACAAGTTAAATAATTTATTTCTTCTTTACCTTTGATATCCATAGATTTTAATTAAGTTCTTACTGATGCAGGAGCATCGACAACTCCATCTTCCGAGACAGCGTGTGGAGAAAGAAGAGACAGCTGGACAAGCCAACAAACTTCAGATTTTGAATTCTACCTTAGTATTGTTGCGCCGTCGTTTAACTAAAGGCATTCAAAGCTGAGCGCACTTGTATTGTATTATAGATAGGAAGGCATTTAATGGTTTTAATGTTGTTAGATAGAAATTAGTTGTAGATTAGACAGTTTCATCTTCCAGGAGGGAAAACGAATATAGGCACCCTCCTTGTGTAATTGATTAGGATCCAACAATAGAAAGAAAGAGCAAGAGAGAGGAGAGCAGAGATCTTGTGGAGGAACCCCATGTACAGATATTGAATTAATAGGAAAGCTTTGATTCAATTCCATGGATGTGTTTGATCTCTGTGTGTTGTTGATATTATGCTTCTGCGTGCTTACTTCTTTTTATGCTTATCTTCTATATGCTGCATATGTGATTGCCTATCAGGTTAGAAACCTGAGAGAATGAGGGAATGAGTTTCAATTGTTTCTCTGTTTAAGTCAGGAGATTCCTGCATAGAGTGCAGTTGAATTCCTCCGCATAGAGTGCGTGAGGAGGCTGAGCAGTTGAACTTTTGTTCTCTTTCACCCAGAGTCATGATGGTTTATTCGAGCCATGCAGATGAAGTGCAGGTTGGATTGAAGTCTTAGTAGTAAGTCTGAGAGAGGAACGGCGTGGGCTATTTCCTTTATGAGCGCACATAGTCCGGAAGAACTCAACACTTCAAGATTTTTTGAACTTCGAGCGTGGGCAGTTGGTACAGAGTCTCTGGAGGAGAAGAGGGACCAAGCTTAGGAGGGATAGTACCCTTTGCTTCGGTTGCACAGGACGAAGCTGGTGCAGCGGATAAGTTCTCAAGAGGAAGAAAATCGACGACGTGTAATCCCCGGGAAATTCCGCAAAATCCTGAGGACCGTCTGATCGTGGAGGAGTTGCGTGGGAGATAACCCGTAAGCACAGGTGTGGAGAACCAAAGTCCATCGGACTTCGGGGTTTCGGCATTCGGGGATTGGTAAGGTGAGAGTTCTACACCTCGAGAAATCGCGAGTTGCGATTCCCCGAATCGATCTGAACCGTCGATCAGGATAGGGACACGTGGCGCAAGATCCTAAGGAGTCGGGGTTCGGGACTTTGCAAGGACTTTGAACTTGTGCATCAGGAACCGCAAATTCCCGAATCGCGATTCCCCGACAGTACGAGTGGGAGATAGGTGTCAGGGCGTCAGGCCTCACCAGGGAGGTGTTGACAGGTGGCATCGTAAAATAGGGGTTCGGGGTCTTGCGATGCAAAAGAATTTCGACTGGTGAAATCACGACCTGTGATTCCGTGATATAACCATAACCGTAGGTTTGTGAGACACGTGTCAAAGGATCCCTGGGAGTCGGGGTTCGGAGAATCAGGTTTCTCGACGTCAAGGAGTCATTCATCGTGGATTCGTGATCCGCGAAATCCCGAAGTGATGTGGCGTGTGGGACCGTGATCACTAGTGGAGTATAGGTGGAAGCATATCGGAGTTCGGGGTTCGGGGATTCATAGTGTAAGTGAATCATGACATTTCATGTGCCGATTTCCCGATAGAGAAATCTCTGATAGAGGGAAGTGTTGACCCATTGACCATCGGGGATTGGGGTTTTGTTTTGTATGTGAATTGTGTTCGCGTGAACCGCGAACTCCCGAGTCGCGATATCCCGATTTCCGAAGAGGGAGATCGCCGAGGGAGCCTACTATAGGTAGTGGACTCCCGTGTGGAGGGGAAGAGTACTTTGACTCTTCGGGCCCGTGTGTGAAGAAGGTCCTGGTGGGAGTGACTTGCTCGGTGAGGGGCAGGTTGCGTCAAGTGGTATCAGAGCGGGAGTACCTTTTCTTTCTAAAGCAGAGATAGAAGAGATATAATGCCGCCCAGCAGAGAAAGGCAGTCTCCTGATCGTGAGGACAGGGATGCCCGAAGAAGGGGTAGGCCAGCAGGGAATCCAGAGATGGAGCGTCAAATACGAGATCTCAGGGAGAGACTCAAAGATATGGAGACCACCCAGAGGCGTGGAGCAGGTACAACAGAGTTCAGTGATCCTGAGGTTGAAGAGGAAGCTGGACACGACCAAGAAGAGGTCGCCGCAGAAGATGCCTCGACAGAGAGGTTGATCAGAGCCATTTCGAGGATGAGCTCGAAGACGAAGATGGATATTCTCGTCTATGAGGGAGATCTAAACGTAGAGGAGCTGTTGGATTGGATCCGAGCACTCGACACCTACTTCGAATACGAAGAAATCGAAGAGGATAAGAAGGTGAGGCATGATGTCACCAAGCTGAAGGGACATGCAGCCTTATGGTGGGACGAGCTGTAGGCAGACAGGCATTCCAAGGTAAAACAAAAGATAAAGAGCTGGGATCGGATGATCGCCAAGATGAAGGCGAAGTTCGTTCCGAAGGATTACCATATCACTCTGTTCAGGGGCATGCAGAACCTGAGACAAAAGATGATGATGGTGAAGGAGTACACCGAGGAGTTTTACAGGCTCAATATCCGAGCTGGTCATCGGGAGAGTGATGACGAAAAGGTGGAAAGATACCTGAATGGGTTGAGGTATGACATTCAGGACGATTTGAGCATGGTTACCATCCGCACAGTTGAGGGTGCGTACCAGATGGCTCTCAAAGCTGAAGAGAAGCTGAGCCGCAAGCAGGGACAGCGAGGGCGAGGCAGAAGCCAGCCTAGAGGCAAATCAGTTTCCCAAGAAAGAACTCAAAAGCCCAAGGAGGATTGGAAGAGGCCTCAAGGGAAAGCTGAAAGAGGTGGAACCTCACAACATAGGCAGCAAATTTCTGAGCTGAGGAGGCAGCAAGATGATCAGCAAGGAGGATATGCTGACGCCAACACTTTTCCTCGTACCCGAGGTAGAGGAAGAGGCCGAGGAGGAATTATCACATGTTTCACGTAAAGATGATCATAAAGCCGTGGACTGTCCAGAGAGAAAGATGGACAGAGGAAAAGCTCACGTTGCTGAGGCGCAGAGGCGTGACGTGGAGGATGAAGACGCTGGAAGTGGGAAGTCACTGACAGTGCATAAGGTTATTTTGAAACCTGAGAAAGAGGTGGACACAGCTCAGAGATGCAGACCGTTCAGGACGACTTGCAAGACCCAGGGCTGGAAATGCAAGGTTATAGTGGACAGTGGGAGCACCGATAATCTCGTTTCGACCGAGATGGTGGAGAAACTGGAGTTGAAAATGAACAAATACCCGATTCCATATAAAGTGACATGGCTGCAGAAAGGACACCAGGTATGTGTTACAAAGCAATGCTTGGTTAATTTTAAAATGGGTGAATATAGGGACGAAATTTTGTGTGATGTCATTCCCATGGATGTCTGTCATGTATTATTGGGAAGACCATGGCAGTTTGATAGAAATGTTGTTCATAATGGGAGGATGAACACATACACCTTGGAGAAGGATGGAAAAACACATACATTGCTTCTGAGAAAGGATAAGAAGGTGGAGTCGGAAGTAACCAGTACCATACTTCTCATGAGTGGGAAAGAACTTCTCACAGAGCTAGAGAAGGATGAGGATCCACAGTTCTTTGTTGTCAGGAAGCCAAGAATTGTCCTGACAAGCACAAGAGTGGACGACTTGCCGGAAGAGATTCAGGAACTGCTGGGTGAGTTCGCTGATATCATCGTGGACGGACTACCTCGTTCGTTGCCACCGATGAGGAATGTGAGTCACCACATTGACCTCATACCCGGGGCAAGTTTTCCAAATAAGGCAGCATACAGGTTGACACCTCAGGAGAACGAGGAAGTCAAAAGGCAGGTACAGGATCTGCAGGACAAGGGACTAGTGAGAGAGAGTCTGAGTCCATGTGTTGTTCCGACAGTACTGAGTCCGAAGAAGGATGGAGGCTGGAGGATGTGTACAGACTCCAGGGCGATCAATAAAATCACCATCAGGTACAGGTTTCCACTGCCGAGAATGGACGACTTGATGGATTGCCTGAGTGGGGCAAATTATTTCTCAAAGATAGATCTCAAGAGCGGATATCATCAGATCCAGATGAGAGAGGGAGATGAGTGGAAAACAGCATTCAAAACAAACGAGGGTTTTTATGAATGGTTGGTCATGCCGTTTGGGTTGACAAATGCGCCAAGCACATTCATGAGGCTGATGAATGAGGTCCTGCGGGAATTCATTGGCAAATTTGTAGTCCTATACTTGGACGACATACTGATTTTCAGCAGGGCGAAGGCTGAACACTTGAGGCATTTGGCCATTGTGATGAGAAGGTTACAGCAGGAGAAGTTGCTGATCAATTTGAAGAAGTGTTCCTTCATGCAGACGGAACTCATTTATTTGGGTTCCGTTATTTCAGCAAACGAATTAAAGATGGATCCTGAGAAGGTGAACGTGATCAGAAATTGGCCATCACCGAGAAATGTTTTTGAGGTAAGGAGCTTTCACGGTTTGGAAAGCTTCTACAGGAAGTTCATTCGAAACTTCAGTGGAATCAGTGCTGCAATGATGGATACTATGAAGAAGCGGCATAAAATTTTTCATTGGACAGTCGAGGCTGAGAAGAGCTTCAATCTGTTGAAGCGGAAGATAACTGAGCAACCAGTGTTAGTGTTGCCAGATTTTCAAAAAACCTTCCAGGTGAAGTGTGACGCCAGTGGGTACGTTGTTGGAGGGGTTTTAAGTCAGGATGACAGACCTGTTGCATATTACAGCGAGAAGCTGGATGATGCAAAACTGAAGTACTCCACGTAGGATAAGGAGTTTTATGCCATCATAGAGGCATTGAAAAAGTGGAGGCATTACTTGATACCCAAAGAATTCATTTTGTACAACGATAATCACGCATTGCAGTTCGTGAGTCAACAGGAGAAGTTGAACCAGAAGCATGCGAAGTGGGTGGAGTACATGCAGAATTTCACATTTGTGATCAAGCACATTTCGGGGACTGCCAACAAGGTGGTTGATGCCTTGAGCAGGAAGTGCTTGTTGCTACAGGAGTTCAGAGTCAAAACCTTGGGTTTTGAAAATTTAAAGGATATGTATGCAGGTGACGCAGACTTTGTCGAGGCATACAAGGCAGCCGAGAACCCAGTTCTCAGGAATAGGAGTCTATGGATTGATTACCTGATCCAGGATGGATTGTTGTTCAAAGGAAATCAATTGTGCATTCCAGATTGTTCTATGAGAGAGAATTTGGTGAAGGAAAAGCATAGTGGAGGCTTAGCAGGTCATTTCGGGCATGACAAGACATTCGCCAAGTTGGGCGAGTCTTATTATTGGCCTGGCATGCGCGCATATGTTAAACGGTTTGTTGACAGATGTAGGATATGCCAACATGCAAAAGGCCGGAAGCAGAACACAGGGTTCTATCAACCATTGCCCATACCTGAGAGGCCATGGGAGGCGATCAGTATGGATTGTTTTTGGGGATTACCGAGAACTCAACGAGGAGTTGATTCCATTTTTGTAGTGGTTGACAGGTTTTTGAAGATGACACATTTTATCCCATGTCATAAGACCAGCGATGCAACCCACATCGCAAATTTATTTTTCAAAGAGATTGTGCGATTGCATGGATTGCCGAGAAGCATAGTCTCGGACAGGGATACCAAGTTCATAGGCCATTTTTGGAGGACGCTGTGGAAGAAGCTGGGAACTGACTTGGCATTTAGTTTTGCTTACCATCCACAAACAGATGGGCAGACCGAAGTGGTCAAGAGGAGCTTGGGAGATCTGTTAAGAAGTTTGGTGACGGAGCATCACACCAGTTGGGATCAAATTCTACCACAGGCAGAGTTTGCGTACAACGATTCTGTGAATCGGAGTACAGGTAAGAGCCCGTTTCAAATTTATTATGGGACACAGCCGAGGGGAGTTTCTGAGCTCAGGGAGTCAGAACATATTGAAACTAGCAGCGCGAGAGATGAAGAATTCGCAGAGGCAATGCAGGAACTTCACACACAGGTGAAGCAGCGATTGCAGAAATCGAATTAGGAATATAAGCGCAGAGCCGATCAGAGGAAGAGGCAACTTCAGTTTGAAGTTGGAGACATGGTTCTGGCGCACTTGAGAAAAGAAAGGTTCCCAAGGGGAACATATAACAAGCTCAAGATGAAGAAGATCGGACCGTGCAGAGTCCTGAAGAAGTTCGGAGAGAATGCATATGAGCTTGAGTTGCCAGAGGGCATCGGGATATCTCCGATTTTCAATGTATCGGATTTATATCCATATAAGGGCGAAGATGCAGCAACTGAAATTGTTGAGGAACCAGTCATCCAGTGGCAGAAGCAGTTGCCAATGGCACAAAAACCTGAGATAGAGTGCATACTGGACAAGAGAGTAGGCAGGAAGACCAGGAGGAAACAATATTTTGAATACCTGGTAAAGTGGAAAGATCACCCAGTGGAGGATGTCAGCTGGGAAACAGAGGCAGTGATACAGAAGCATGGGCATAGTGTGCAGGAGCTCATGGACAGGAGCCCATGAAATTTTTGAGCCCAGGAGTATGATGCAGGAGCATCGACGACTCCATCTTTCGAGACAGCGTGTGGAGAAAGAAGAGACAGCTGGACAAGCCAGCAAACTTCAGATTTTGAATTCTACCTTAGTATTGTTGCACCATCGTTTAACTAAAGGCATTCAAATATGAGAGCACTTGTATTGTATTATAGATAGGAAGGCATTTAATGGTTTTAATGATGTTAGATAGAAATTAGCTGTAGATTAGACAGTTTCATCTTCCAGGAGGGAAAACGAATATAGGCACCCTCCTTGTGTAATTGATTAGGATCCAGCATTAGAAAGAAAGAGCAAGAGAGAGCAGAGCAGAGAGCTTGTGGAGGAACCCCATGTACAGATATTGAATTAATAGGAAAGCTTTGATTCAATTCCATGGATGTGTTTGATCTCTTTGTGTTGTTGATATTATGCTTCTGCATGCTTGCTTCTTTTTATGCTTATATTCTATATGTTGCATATGTGATTGCCTATCAGGTTAGAAACCTGAGAGAATGAGGGAATGAGTTTCAATTGTTTCTCTTTTTAAGTCAAGAGATTCCTGCATAGAGTGTAGTTGAATTCCTCCGCATAGAGTGCGTGAGGAGGCTGAGCAGTTGAACTTTTGTTCTCTTTCGCCCAGAGTCATGATGGGTTATTCGAGCCATGCATATGAAGTGCAGGTCAGATTGAAGTCTCAATAGTAAGTCTGAGAGAGGAACGACGTGGGCTATTGCCTTTGTGAGCGCACATAGTCCGGAAGAACTCAACACTTCAAGATTTGTTGAAGTTCGAGCGTGGGCAGTTGGTACAGAGTCTCTGGAGGAGAAGAGGGACCAAGCTCAAGAGGGATAGTACCCTTTGCTTCGGTTGCACAGGACGAAGCCGGTGCAGCAGATAAGTTCTCAAGAGGAAGAAAATCGACAGCGTGTAATCCTCGGGAAGTTCTGCGAAATCCCGAGGACCGTCCGATCGTGGAGGAGTTGCGTGGGAGATAACCCGTAAGAACAGGTGTGGAGAACCAAAGTCCATCGAACTTCGGGGTTTCGACATTCGGGGATTGGTAAGGTGAGAGTTCTACACCTCGAGAAATCGCGAGTTGCGATTCCCCGAATCGATCTGAACCGTCGATCAGGACAAGGACACGTGGCGCAAGATCCTAAGGAGTCGGGGTTCGGGACTTTGCAAGGACTGTGACCTTGTGCATCAGGAACCGTGAATTCCCGAATCGCGATTCCCTGACAGTACGAGTGGGAGACAGGTGTCAGGGCGTCAGGCCTCACCAGGGAGGTGTTGACAGGTGGCATCGTAAAATCGGGGTTCGGGGTCTTGCGATGCAAAAGAATTTCGACTGGTGAAATTGTGACCTATGATTCCGCGATCTAACCACAACCGTACGTTTTTGAGACATGCGTCAAAGGATCCCTGGGAGTTGGGGTTCAGAGAATCGGGGTTCTCGACATCAAGGAGTCATGCATCGCGGATTTTCGATCCGCGAAATCCCGAAGTGACGTGGCGTGTGGGACCGCGATCGCTAGTGGAGTATAGGTGGAAGCATATCGGAGTTTGGGGTTCGGGGATTCATAGTGTAAGTGAATCACGACATTTCATGTGCCAATTTCCTGATAGAGAAATCTATGATAGAGGGAAGTGTTGACCCGTTGACCATCGGGGATCGGGGTTTTGTTTTGTATGTGAATTGTGTTCGCGTGAACCGCGAACTCCCGAGTCGCGATATCCCGATTTCCGAAGGGGGAGATCGTCGAAGGAGCCTACTGTAGGTAGTTGACTCCCGTGTGGAGGGGAAGAGTACTTTGACTCTTCGGGCCCGTGTGTGAAGAAGGTCATGGTGGGAGCGACTTGCTCGGTGAGGGGCAGGTTGCGTCACTTACTCTCTTCATTTTACCCAAAAATTTATGAAGTCCACAACTATTACTTAAGGGGTTTTTTGTTTAAAATTTATTATTTTATTTTTATAAGGTATTTTTCTTAAGGTTAGACAAAATTTTACCCCTATCGAAGTTTTAGACTTAGGACTTAGATTCTGAACTAGGCGACATTTTACTTAGGGAGTTGTTTTTTTTAAATTTCTTAATGAGATATTAGTCTTAGGCCTTCTAGGTTCGTTCCTTTAACATCATCAACACGATGTGCCCTTCAGGACGTACTACGTGCTCCAAGGGTGCCACTCGCCTCTAGTGTTTCTTTTGCGCAACGTGCCCTTCAGGACGCACCACGTGCTCCAAGGGTGCCACTCGCCTCTTGTGTTTCTTTTGCGTGATGTGCCCTTCAGGATGCACCACGTGCTCCAAGGGTGCCACTCGCCTCTTGACTGATTGGTAGACATCAATAACCCCTAGAGTCAACACTCCTCCAGGTGAACTTGTGGGAGACTAAGGGATTCTAAGGAATAAGGCCCTCGCCTTATTGTGCACCCATTAGAGTCATTGTGAGTGACTGTCGCAGTCTTCCCTCACGACATCGTGGATCCTCTCGAACTAGGTAATCATTAACCTACAGTTCGAGCTACGGCGGGAGTGTTAGTAGGTTGTGGTAGGGTTGTTGTCCACACCTCTCCGTCAACCTCTCTGGTAGTCGCCTGTGGCCCCTTTACTCCATATGTGAGTCTGGTTGGCAAGCTATTGTCAGCCTACATCATCAACAATCATGTCAGAACATGTCCACATCATATCATCTAATCAAATGTACTAAAATCACATTAAAATAATCAAACCCCAATAACACACTCCCTGACTCGATCCAGAATCCAAGGGGTTCCATCGATGCCTCTGCATCCTCAGGGTACAAAACCCTGCACACTCAGTAAAACCGAGTCAATATCACCTGTCTATGTCAATGCAGTAAAACATCATGTCATCTATCATAACGCATCATAATCAAAGACAAAATGTTTTAATATCATAATAGTATGGATCACTTGCGAGGAAGTGTCCTCAAAGAATAAGTTTTCTTACTGCGCCAGAGCAGGATGTTACAGTAATACGGTATTACCATATTACATTGTAATATGGTATTCCATATTACAATGTAATATGGTAATTCCATATTAGATTGTAATATGGCATTACTTTTACATTGTAATATTGTAATATTCTAATATATTGTAATATATATATATCCCCTAGAAATAATCAAGGCATTAACCAACCAAATATTGTAAGAATGTGTTATCATGAAGTTAGATTAGAAGTAAGGATACCAAGAATTGTAATGCATCAATACTAAATCTAATGAAAATTGAAATTTCATTTGAAATCAAAGCAAATTTCTTATGATACAGAATGGATGAACCTTTGATACAATGAAGGAGTTGGATAGCATAACACTTGAAAGTTTTGTTTCCTTGAGATCTTGAGAGATGATGAGGCTATGAATTTTCATGATGAAAGTTTGTAATAAAGATAGTATCATGGAATCTTCGGGACCTTATAGTCCTTGCCACAAATCCATGGTTTGGAGAACACATGAAATTGTTCCAAGTTAGATGTTTTATGTTTGCAAGAAGTTAAAGTAGTTGGTTTAATTTTGTAAGTCACTCTTTGGCTAATATGGTCGATTTTTGTATTTTTACCTAACCATGTTGAAGTTAGAGAGGCAACCACCTTGATCTCCTTGTATTTTTACCTAACCATTGGACATGGTATTGATCTAACATGCTGCTTGGCTTGGACGTCATTTCCTCTAAATGGACAAGACCTAGGACTAGTCAACATATATGCCTCAAATGATTCAAATGAGAGAGTGGGAATGTAGGATTGGTTGGCCAATGAGCTCCCAAAACCATATGGTTGTGTGAATATTTTAACAA
>ML835788.1:30442-59931 GCA_009831015.1 Picea engelmannii | reverse complement strand
ATTATTTTAGTTGCTTAGCTTAGACAGCTTTTATTTAATTTCTTTCTCATAAAATTATAAAAATAAAAAAACAATAGTTTCGCTGTCTTAGGATGGTTTACAAATGATTTTTGCAGGTTTTCATTTAAATCTGTAATCTGTAAATATTGTATATTTGTAATTGGATCTAGTTCTGTTGATAATTGAAAATTTAATTTTATAGAATTATTGCTATATAATTTAGGTAATAGATTGTATATATATACTTTAGATTTGTTTAT
The DNA here is from genome assembly GCA_009831015.1 of Picea engelmannii. Taxonomy (NCBI): domain Eukaryota; kingdom Viridiplantae; phylum Streptophyta; class Pinopsida; order Pinales; family Pinaceae; genus Picea; species Picea engelmannii. The sequence continues at coordinate 59,671 of ML835788.1, read as the reverse complement.
TAGTTTTCTTTAATTATTGTTTTCATTTAGATTCGTTCCTTAGAGTAGTTTTCTTTTGTTTTCCTAGGACTTAGATCGGATAATAAAGCCGCTAAACCCATCAGGGTGGGTCATCCTAAACGGCTTGGGTTATTTAGACAACCCCGAACCGGATCCATTCTTCCAGTTGGCGAGCGTTCATTTTCGCCCATCAACAAATGGCGCTAGAAGGAGGGCCTGAAATTTATTAATGGCATGAGGCGGTCATAAGACTCCTCCACCACCTAATCGCTCACCTATAGTGACAAGAAGTCATTCAAATGATAACATCCCCCCTCAAACAGCAACCACATCAAACGACGATCCACGAATCATAGTCGAACCAATAAACCCAAATCCTACAGGTGATGACATACAAGAGATTGTCCGATCTCTCATAAGAACACATAGTGCCTTATCTTGTTTGAGGCAACCAAATCGGCCTTTGGACCAACCTTTAGATTTCTCTGATATCAAAGAACAACTCGAAGGCACTAACCTCACTGTAAACCCTACAGATCTAATCCTCACTCTTGTTGCAGGGGGATCTGGAATACCGCCCTCATGACCTCCATCATCTCCTTCTTCTTTGGGAGAAGACTCTTCTGACGAAGGCAGTTCCTCTTCTTATCCTTCCACACCGCCTACACCAATGGCCAACCAAAACAATCTTGCTAGACCTTGGCACGACCAGGATGCAGTAGTTGTACCTGGGGCTCAACATCCCTTACACAAACATCCAGAGAAGTGGCTTCCCAAGTTTGACTCTGACTCTAAACAGATCGCTGAAGATCACATTAAAAAGTTTATGTTAGCCATTAGACTCCGCAATGTCGAGCACGAATACATAGTCTATAGGTTGTTCCCCTACACCTTCGAGGGCAATGCATCTACATGGTACTTTTCCCAACAACCCCATACCATCGTGTCTTGGGAAAAGTTTGAATCCTACTTTTTGGAAAAGTTCGGATATGATAAAACTCCAGAAGTTCTAGTCATGGAGATTTATAGCTTAAGAATGAACCCAAAAGAGAAAATTAAAGAGTTTAATCAAAGATTCTTAACACTTAAGAACCGAATCCCTACAGATTCCATGCCTACCTAGAATCTTATCATAGCATACTATACTAAAGCCTTGCATCAAAGTACATCCATTTCGGTTAAACGTTATAAGAAAGCCACATTGTTAGACGCCTTCGAAGAGGCCGACCAGATTGAAAAATACATACTTAGTTTAAAAGATACTACTAGCAACGAAGTAGAAGCTAGTTCATCTTCCAAAAAGAAAATCGAAATCCTCCTTAGACCTACTCAAAATAAAACACAACTTGAAAGCTCTGATTTAGAAAACTTAACTAAAGTCGTTCAAAAAATGTCAAATCAAGTTATAGACTTGAAAAGGATGACCGAAGAATCTTCTTCGAGAAAAGGGCCCTACAAACCCCCGTTCAGGAAGCCTTTTCCCACTAACCGACCTAATCGAACTACTGAGGGTCTTAATCTAGAAAGTTTGCAATACGCCCTTCAAACAATTCTAGAAGCCCATGATAACTTGATGCCTCCTGAGATTCATGAGGAGGTTGTTGAACAAGAGACAGTTCAAGAAGAAGAGTCTTCTCCAAACATTTTTGGACACTTCTCGGATAGCATCTTTCAAGCTAATTTCAAGACAGTTCATCCCTACAATACTAGGAGTAAGACAACGAACAAACCTTATTCCAAAAACACTACGACTTTGCCCCCAAAGAAATCTAAACCAACTCAGACTAAACAGGGTCATGTAAACCCCAACTTATATTATGATTTGGTTGAAGATATTAAAAAGTTAAGGGCTAATATTTTTGTTTATGAGTTATTGAAATTTCCATTTCTGCTACAAATGTTACAAAATATCGCAGAGAATAGAAAAAATGGTAATTCAAACAAGGTTGTTCAGAACAAAGTTCCTCAGAAGACTTCCACTAAGAACAATCCTGATCCTCATGATAAAGCAAGTCTTCCTGTAAATAATGTAGATAAATTAGCTTTAGAGACTAGGAGTAAAAAGCCACAAACTACCACCCTTAGTACTCGCAGAAATGTACCTCAATTTTTGTTAACTTTCGAAATCTTTAATAGAAACGTGCACAATTGTATGGTAGACTCAGGGGCATATTCCAATGCGATGCCATGGTCTGTGTGTCAGAAAATTAATGCTAAAGTTGAACCATCCACTTTAAAAATCATCCAACTTGATCGAACTACTGTTAAAGTTGTAGGCGAATTAAGGAATGTGCTTATAAGATTATCGTCTAACCCCAAGGTTCATCAAGTTATTGATATTATTGTTGTGGATATTCCAGAAGTGTATGGTCTGTTTTTAAGCAGGGACTGGTTGGAGCAGTTACATGGCTATTTCGCGACAGATTGGTCTCACCTGTGGCTTCCAGAGAACGACAAGCCCAACAAAATCAAAGTAAATCGTGAATGCTACCTTAAGAAGTTCATGGTCACAGAATTGAATGATCCCAATGAACCATTTATACCTTCTACCGATTCACCCGAAATACAAGGGATGGATACCTTTTTTGGCAATTTCATGGGTGAGACTTCATCTATCACCAATCCAGAACAGCAGTCTGAGATTGTAGCATATGTGCAGCCAACAACTTCTACACAATGGTCTCATGCAACCAATGAAAATCAAATTTGGTCTCTGTATTTTGATGGGTCAAAATCCAAAGAAGGAGCTGGGGTAGGTTGCGTTATTATTTATTCAGCAGGTAACAAAACCCTAATTGCATGTAGGTTAGAATTTGAATGTACCAATAACATAGCAGAATATGAGGCTTTACTGCAGGGCCTCAGAAAAGATTTAGATATGAACATTCAAAACTTGGTTGTCTTTGGCGATTCTGAAATTGTGGTTAGACAGGTAAGAGATTCTATCCACTATCTGTCTCCGCACCTTAAAAGATACCAATCCGAGGTATGGAATTTAATGAATAAATTTTATGCTTTCAATATAAATTCTATTCCTAGATTGAATAATTCTGAAGCTGATCTATTAGCTAACGTAGATTCCAAACTCTTTCTTGCAGAAGGCTTGTCCCCGGATGCATTCTCTGTCAAACTGTTGTTCAGACCATCCGTTCCCAACAACATCACGAACTGGCGAGTCTTCGACGACGATCAGCAGATTATTAGCTTCCTTCATATGGAAGGAACTTTTCAAGGCACGGTGATTGATGAATGCACTCACCACGACAATTTTCACGATTTCACGGTAATACCAGATCCGAGGACTCTTGAATCTTCATCGGACATGGTAAAATTCGATCCCTAAATTTGTAGTTAGATTAGAGAAATTTTACGATCTTCAAGATAAATTCAAAAAATCGGTTAACTATAAAACGAATAGTTCCTCGTTGTCATTTGAAAAAGTAAACTTAGGAACTGATGACAATCCACAGTACATTAATTTAGGCGTGGGGTGTTCTGAACAAGAAAAAGATGCATTTGTTAAATTGTTTAAAGAATTTAAAGATGTCTTTGCGTGGACGTATGATGACCTTAAAACTTTTGACCCTAACATCATAGAACATGCCATTCCTATGAAACCCCAAACCTTTCCCTTTCAACAAAAATTAAGAAAAATGCACCCTAAGCTCGAACCGACCATCAAAAAAGAATTAAATAAACTCCTGAATGCTAAGATAATTTTCCCAGTTAGGCACACTCAATGGTTTTTTAACCTTGTCCCTGTCCGAAAGAAAAGTGGGGAAATTCGACTATGCGTCCATTTCCGAAACCTTAATAGAGCGTCTGATAAAGACAACTATCCTGTCCCACCCATGGAACAGATCCTTCAACAGGTATCTGGTTCTGAAAGACTATCCTTATTGGATGGTTTTTCAGGGTACAACCAAGTCCTGATGTCTGCTCCAGACCAACTTAAAACTACCTTCCGCACTCCATGGGGCACCTACGCTTATCGAAAAATGCCCTTTGGATTGATTAATGCCAGTGCCACTTTCCAAAGAGAAATGGACATCGCTTTGCGAGGCTTAATCAATCAGTCCGTCGTAGTTTACTTAGATGATGTTACTGTATTTTCTAAAAACAAAACCGATCATCTAGCTCATTTAAGAGCCGTTCTACAGTGATGTCGTAAATACGACATTTCTTTGAATCCTAAAAAATCTATATTCGCAGTAGAACAAGGTAAACTCTTAGGATTTATTGTGTCAAGCAAAGGGATGATTATCGACCCCGAAAGGACTCAAGTCATCTCAAAACTTCCCCCTCCTACATCCAAAAAATCTATGCAGTCTTTCTTAGGCCAAATAAACTTCATGAGGAGATTCGTCCTCAGTTTCTCCGAAATGGTCAGACCTTTACAGAATTTAATTAAGAAAGATGCACAATATCATTGGGGACCCTTAGAAAATCAAGCTTTTAATGCAATAAAAAAGGCCATAATAGACGCTCCTTCTCTCATGAGCCCCGACTTTTCGCAACATTTCACACTCTACACATTTGCTTCTAACCGTTCCTATGCCGCAACCCTAACTCAAAAGAACGCTGAAAACAATGAAGTACCCATTGCCTTTATGAGCTCTGCTTTCAAAGGTGTGTAACTTAATTACCCAGTGGTAGATCGGCAAGCCTATGCTATTTTCAAAGCAGTCAAACACTTTTGGTCTTATCTTTTGAAATCTAGGACGAAGATTATTGTCCCTTATCCAGTCGTCAGGAATCTGTTAGTGCAGAAAGAACTTGGTGAAAAGAGGGCGAACTGGGTTACCTCCTTGCAGGAGTATGACATAGAAATCACCCTAGCTCAGATAGTGAGAGGCCAAGGGTTATGCAAGTTATTTGTTGACTCAACAACAGGACAGCAAGAAGAAAATGATATGTCAACCCTAGGACAACACGATCAAAATGCAATTTGTTGTACACAAAACTCTGTCAGTCCATGGTATGACGATATATAATTCTCTCTTGAACATGGTTCAGCCCCCCGTCACCTGGATCCCACTAAAAGAAGAGCGATAAGATTAAAGTCTACCTCCTTTCATTTGGTTAATGGTATTCTGTTTCGTCAAAATTTTGATGGTGTACTGATGCGCTGTCTTGAGAAAGATGAAGCATAAAAAGTCTGACTAGAGTTGCATGCAGGAGAAGTTGGTGGGCATTTTGGTGGTGACACCACCGACCATAAAGTTTTGAGAGTGGGTTATTATTGGCCCACACTTTTTAGAGACGTCCATCCCTTGTTTCACAAGTGTATTATTTGTCAAAAAGCATCAGGGCGGTTACAAAAACCAGTCTTTTGATGCAGTAAGGGCACGCACACGCATACCCCACAGGGTCTCTGCGCGCACCTCCTGCTCTCAAGATCATTCAACACCCTTTACACTAAGCCTTCAGTGGCTCCTTGGATTCCCTCAGGAATCTCTACTAAAAATGGACCCAGTCCACAGGTCCTTTCTTCTTTCCTCACGACCTCTGCACTTTACCGTGGTTGTCCCCGACTCAGTTTCGGGGTTCAGGATTTCGTGCTTCCTGCTGTCAAGATTTCTTGTCCTCTCGATTCCCCGATCACTGATGAGATCATTTTTTCCAAAGCACACACCTCTACCTTAGCTTTTGGTCCATGTGACCTGCCTGTATATGACCGCAGTCATACTCTTCATCGGGGTTTCAGACTTTTCGATGCCAAATTGCAAACGCCCTCTAGATCCGCGATCCTCCGATTCTCGATGTGCTTTAACCTCATCTATCGCTCCTATCTCAGCCCCTGGTCCATGTGACCATCACCCCATGACCACAGTCTTACCCCCGTCGGGGTTTCGGGGTTTCTTATAACTAAATGCATACACCCACGGGATTCCCGACTCCTCGAATCCTGACTCTCCGCTGCACTAACAGCTGGCTTTCACTATGGATTTTTCCTCAGCCCTGATGTGCTGAAAGTTGTCCCCCACTGATTGGGGTTTCGGGTTTTGTGATTTTGAAGTGCACAAGTAACTTGTCACCGGGATCTCCGATATCCCGATGAGCCCAAACACCGATCAACCAATCCCTGTAGGCCCTTTCCCCGAGCTCTAGCCCTTTCCGGCTATACCATGGTCCGTGTGACCACTACCATATGACTGTAGCCATACCTCTCGTCGAGGTTTCTTCTGCTCCAATCCCTCGCAACTTATACATACCCAATGGCTGACAGGTATCTGCTCCAGATCTGACGGCTCAGATCCCTTCTGCTGCGCGCCTACCCTATAGGTTAAACTCTGCACAAATCCTCTCGATCCAACGGCTGATGGGATTTCTATGTGAGATCTGATGGCTGTCGGTCGCCACCTTCTATAGTCTCCTCCTGAGCTCCTCCTGGACGTAAACTCCTCAACAGTCCAGATCTCTCCTTCTCCAACCGATATGATGACTGTTGTTGCTCCCTCCTAAGCTTATGCACTCCTTCTTCCCATACATGGAAGAATTTCATGTTCCCAAAGGCTCGACCTTTGCGCTCTTTCCTCTTGCGAACTCCTTGACTCTGAGCTTCGTCAATGCGTGTGAAAACGGAGTTTCTCCCAAGATTCTGCAAACACTCAGACCCCTTGAGGGATTTTATCTTTCTTCTCCCACAGATGGAGAATATGGATGCCTCTTGCTATCTTTCTGCCTCAAGCAACCTCTTGTTGAGTCTTTCTGGGTGTTCAGAATCCCAACGAAGATCACTCAGTGAATTCTTCCTCTAAGTTCCAGAATTCAAAGAGTTCTCTTCACTTCTGTGCCTATCTTCACACTTCCTCGACACCCTCCCGGTGGAGTATCTTCACAGAACTTTTAGTAGTTTTGTCCCTTCTGTGCACCCTATGCACTTGCTAGATGCCCTCCTAGCAGAGCTTCTCAGAATCCTTAGTGATTCTGTTTCTTTTGAACTCCCAACAAAGTTCCTCTCCTCTGTGCACTCCTTGCACTGGCTCAATGCCCTCTTGGTAGAGCTGTCAGAATCCTCAGTGATTCTGGTCCTCCCTTCTAAACTTCTCAACAGAGGTCTTCCTCAAATGCACCGCAGTGCATATGCTCAATGCCCACTTGGCAGAGCTCTACAGAATTCACAACAGAATTTTGTCTGCAACTGTGTCTCTCATACACAGACTTGCCTCCAAGGTATTCAACAACCTTGATGTCTTCTCCTGAGTTGATGATTTCAGCTTCTGTGTCACAGTACGTCTTTGTCTGACTCCACAGAGTTTAGAAGTCCATCCTCTGTGCACTGGTATTCAGAGACCGCAACACTCTGTCATGTCCTCCTGACATGAAACCTCAAAGACCTCTCAAGCCTGAAATCAAACACACTCCTGCAAATGCCTAACATAACGTACATCTATAGGATATATAAGAACACACACAGACATCCACATAACACAGAATTCATGCAGGAAAAACTGCTCTGTTATATTAACAATGGAAAATGCCTGTAATTACAATGGTGTTCCTGAGCTCTCTCTGGCTCTTCTCAACTCAACCTCTACTCATCTAACTCAAAATGAGATCTCTAAATCTCTTTTACCTGAGGGGGCTCTTAGGGCACTTCCCTCCAGATTCACCTACCCTATTCAATTACAATAAATGGCTGTCTAGTCCAGCAGCTGGATCTAGATCTCAACCGATCTATCATTAAAGCCGATCTACTTAATGCATGCACAAAGGTACGGCTTCTATGGATCACCAGCCTAAACTCATTAATTACATTCAATTTCTAATTCAAATGAGGTTGCGCCTCTCTCTTTTGCTTTGAATGCATACGCTCGGCGTGGCTGGCTAACTGGATGGATGACGTGGAGAGATGCTCCTGCATCAAACTCCTCAGCTGCAAAATCATGAGCTCCTTCTCATGTGCTTCCCCTCTAAGCTGTTGGAATCCTCCTAGATCCCAAATCATCCTTTGGAGCTGTTCAACTGCTACCTTTTGTTGTTGTTGCTTCTTCTGCGCTACTGTTGTTGCTTCTTCTCTTCTTCTGAGCTGCTCCTCGCTGGCAGTTTCTGCTAATCGGATCATCAACTCCATGATCTCCTTGATCACTTCGTCCAGCTGCTCCAATGGCTAGCTCATCTCTTGCAGTCTCCTCTGTTGCAATTTTTTTTTGTAATTGGGTAGATCATCATGATCTCCCATGCCTCCTTCTTCATCTTCCAACCTCACCTGTTGGATGTGCCTTCCTTGCACTCTCACCCTTTCTTCAAGGCTTCCATCTGCTGCCACAGATCAACAAAGCAAATGTTGTCTGCTCCTTCTTCCTCTTCTTCTGCAACCTCCCATGTTGCAGTCTTTTTAGCTTCCTGGCTGAAAATATTGAGCCATTCCTCAGAATGCTCATATTCTCCTTCTGCTTCTTCGGCTGTCAGCTTCAAAAGTACATCTTCCTCAGCTTCTTGGCTCAATTCATTCAACCATTCCTCAGAACGCTCATTCTTCCCTTCTTCTTCTGCTTCTTCTTGGGCAGTTTCAACCACCTGCTCCAATTTCTCCTTGATAGTCATCGTCAGTTGTGACTATTCTTCTGTTGTTGTTGCATCATCTGCAACACAGAATTATGACTCCTCCTGGGCACATGGTACAAATACTCCAATTCCCCCAATCATCAGAATATCACCCTGATCTTCCTCCTCTTCTATTAGCTGCACCTGCTAATCAAAATTCATCTCTGGATTTGTGAGACCCTCAGATAGTCTCATCTACTCATCCCTGCCCACCTGGCAATATGGGATGCTTTCGCTTCCCTCTTGGAAGACTATGTGATCAACCAATCCCATCTTCATCAGCAACCCTTGCTGAATTGAACTCTCCTCCGAGTCCATGAGACTTTCAGCTAGTCTCGTATTCTCATCTCTGCCCACCTAGCAGTCCAGAATGCTTTCGCTCCCCTCCTGGCAGTCTTCGAGATCCCACAACGACCTCTTATTGTTGCCCTCCTGGAAAATTGAAACGCCTTGACCGTCCTCCTGATAGTCTGTGAGATCCCGCAGTGATCTCAATTCGTTGCCCTACTGGCAATTTGAAATTCCCTGGCTTTCCTCCTGACAGTCCATGAGATCCCGCAGTGATCTCGACTCATTTACCACCTGGCAATTGGGAATTTCCTCTCTTCCCTCCTGGCAATGCTTGAGATCATCAACTGATCCCCATTCAAATTCTTCATCATCGAGACCTCTCCCAGTCTCTAGTTACATACCTCAACCGTCCTGTTAACAACCTCCACTGTCTTCTGACCATCAACTTCTTGACTGGCCATTTTGATTTTGGCTTCCTTCATGGGCCATTCATGCATCCGTCTCGACTTCTTATTCTGTCGTATCCGCAGTTCCAGCTCCTCCATATTTTCCCTAATATCGACAAGTTCTTTCAATCTTTCAGCTGGGCTCATCAACTCTGGCTTCTTCCGTTCAATAGACCTATGGTGTTCAGTAGCCATCTTGCCGTGTCTATTTGCCTCCCTAGAAAATCTGTTGCTATCACTCCGCACTAAGAGTGTTTTCAGCTTCATCCTCCTACAGTCTCCCTGACTGTCTTCCCGATTGTTGTCTACCTGCAAACAATCCTTACAGAGTCCTCAGCAACTCTGTCTTCTTTCACCTTAAGTATACATATGAATTTGTTTCTCTAATACCACTTGATGTGCATCAGAGTGCTCCTTATCTCTTATGCCTCTTCCTTCCTGAAATATACAAGCAAGAAATTAGCTCTAATACCACTTGATGCAGTAAGGGCATGAACAAGCATACCCCGCATGGTCTCTGCGTGCACCTCCTTCTCTGAGGATCGTTCAAAACCCTTTACGCTAAGCCTTCAGTGGCTCCTTGGATTCCCTCGGGAATCTCTGCTAAAAACTAACCCAGTCCATAGGTCCTTTCTTCTTTCCTCACGGCCTCTGCACTTTACCATGGTTGTCCCCAACTCAGTTTTGGGGTTCAGGATTTCGTGCTTCCTGTTGTTGAGATTTCTTGTCCTCTCGATTCCCCGATCACCTATGAGATCCTTTTCACCGAAGCGCACCCCTCGACCTTATCTTTTGGTCCATGTGACCTGCACGTATATGACCGTAGTGATACTCTTCATCGGGGTTTCGGACTTTTCGATGCCAAATTGCAAACGCCCTCTGGATCTGTGATCCTCCGATTCCCAACGTGCTTTAACCTCAGCTAGCCCTCCTGGCTCAGCCCCTGGTCCATGTGACTATCACCCCGTGACCACAGTCTTACCCCCGTCAAGGTTTCGGGGTTTCTTATTTCTAAATGCATACACCCATGGGATTCTCGACTCCTCGAATCCTGACTCTCTGCTGCACTGACAATTGGCTTCCACTATGGATTTTTCCTTAGCCCTGATGTGCTGACAGTTGTCCCCCACTGATTGGGGTTTTGCGTTTCGCGATTTCGAAGTGCATAAATAACTTGTCACCAGGATCTTCGATATCCCGATGAGCCCAAACACCAATCAACCAATCCCTGTCGGCCCTTTCCCCGAGCTCTAGCCCTTTCCGGCTATACCATGGTCCATGTGACCACTACCATATGACCACAGCCATACCTCTCGTCGGGGTTTCTTCTCCTCCTCACAAGGACTTAACTCCCTCGCAACTTCTGCAGATTCGACGACTGACGGGAATCTGTTCCAGATCTAACGGCTCAGATCCCTTCTCCTGCGAGCCTACTCCAGAGGCTAAACTCTGTGCAACTCCTCCCGATCCAACGACTGACGAGATTTCTATGTGCTATCCGATGGCTGTCGGTCTCCACCTTCTGTAGGCTCCTCCTGAGCTCATCCTGGACATAAACTCCTCAATGGTCCAGATCTCCCCTTCTCCAACCGATCTGACGACTGTTGTTGCTCCCTCTTGAGCTTATGCACTCCTTCTTCCCAGACATGGAAGAATTTCACATTCCCAAAGGCTCTACCTTTGCGCTCTTTCCTCTTGCAAACTCCTCGACTTTGAGCTTCACCAATGCATGTGAAAATGCAGTTCCTTCATAGCTTCTTCAAACACTTAGACCCCTTGAGGGATTTTATCTTTCTTCTCCCACAGATGGAGAATATGGACGCCTCCTGCTATCCTTTTGCCTCAAGCAACCTCTTGCTGAGTCTTTTTGGGTGTTCAACAACCCAGCGAAGATCCCTCAGTGGATTCTTCCTCTAAGTTCCATAATTCAAAGTGTTTTCTTCACTTCTGTACCTATCTGCACACTTCCTCGATGCCCTCCTGGTGGAGTATCTTCTAAGAACTTCCAGCAGTTCTGTCCCTTCTGTGCACCCTATTCACTTGCTCGATGCCCTCCTGGCAGAGCTTCTCAAAATCCTTAGTGATTCTGTTTCTTTTGAACTCCCAGCAGAGTTCCTTTCCTCTGTGCACTCCTTGCACTGGCTTAATGCCCTACTGGCAGAGCTCTCAGAATCCTCAGTGATTCTGGTCTTCCCTTCTGAACTTGTCAACATAAGTCTTCCTCAAATGCACCGCAACTCATATGCTCAATGCCCACTTGGCAGAGCTCTACAGAATTCACAGCAGAATTCTGTCTTGAACTGTGTCTCTCATACACAGACTTGTCTCCAAGGTATTCAACAACCTTGAGGTCTTCTCCTGAGTTGATGATTTCATCTTCTGTGCCGCAGCACATCTTTGTTTGACTCCACAGAGTTCATAAGTGCATCCTCTGTGCAATGGTATTCAGGAACCCCAGCACTCTGTCATGTCCTCCTGACATGAAACCTCAAAGACCTCTCAAGACTGAAATCAAACACACTCCTGCAAATGCCTAACATAACATACATCTACAACATATAAAAGAACACACATAGACATCCACATAACACAAAATTCATGCAGGAAAAACTACTCTGTTATATTAACAATGGTGTTCCTGAGCTCTCTCTGGCTCTTCTCAACTCAACCTCTACTCATCTAACTCAAAATGAGATCTCTAAATCTCTTTTACCTGAGGGAGCTCTTAAAGCGCTTCCCTCCAGATTCACCTACCCTATTCAATTACAATAAATGGTTGTCTAGTCCAGCAGTTGGATCTAGATCTCAACCGATCTAGCATTAAAGTTGATCTACCTAACGCCTGCACAAAGGAACGGCTTCTATGGCTCACCAGCCTAAACTCATTAATTACATTCAATTTCAAATTCAAATGAGGCTGTGCCTCTCTCTTTTTCTTTGAATCCATATGATCGGCATGGCTGGCTGACGTGGAGAGATGCTCCTACATCACCTTTCCTTTGCAGCCTGTTTCGATAGATTCTCCTTTTCAGCAGTGGGGCCTTGATATCATAGGTCCAATCAATCCACCATCCTCATAGAAACATAAGTTTATCATAACAGCCACAGATTATTTCACCAGATGGTCTGAAGCTGCCGCATTAAGAACTGTGAATACTAGTCAGGTAATTGCCTTTCTAAATTCAAATATTATCACTCGTTTTGGTATCCCTGATTGTTTAGTATTTGATAACGCTTCTTACTTTTCGTCTCTTGAGATGAGCGAATTCGCTTTAGAAAAAGGAATTAAATTGAAGTATTTTGCCAGCTATTACCCCCAGGGAAATGGATTGGTAGAATCAACAAATAAGAATTTGATTAAAATTATCAAGAGAACAGTGGCTGAAAATCACAAAAAATGGCACAATGCACTTTTAAACGCAATCTGGGTTGATAGGGTAACACCAAAAACTGTTGTAGGTAACTCCCCCTTTTTTCTTGTTTGTGGCAGAGAAGCAATTCTGCCACCACACATTCTTCTTCCCTCACTTCAGCTATCGCATAAAATATAAGGAGAAGATTGTCCCCCTTTGGAAAACCAGATTAACACTTTAATGAATCTAGAAGAGGTAAGAGCCCAAGCTAAACATAAGTTAGATCAACATCAACTAGTGGTCAAAAGCTGGTTTGATTCCAACTCTGCCTCTGATAGGAATTTCGAAGTAGGTGATCTTGTCTTGAAATGGGACAAACCGCATGAGGGAAAGGGAGAGCACACAAAATTTCAGAACTTATGGCTTAGACCATTTTTAATTGCTGAGAAACTGGGTCCCAACTCTTTCCGATTGCAGAATCTAGAAGGACAGCCTGACACCTATCCGGTGAATGGCCAAGCTCTGAAAAGATATTTCACTTGAAGACAACCCTTTGTATACTATGTACATACATTTTTCTTTTGCTTGCTTTTCTTTTGATGTTTTGGTTTTGATCTTTTTCCTTTGTGCTTATCAGTTTTGCTTTTGGAAATACACATACCTGAATGATAAACTATTCAGGCAAAGAAAATAGAAAATTCTTTCACTAAAATGACTACTGAAACATTGTATAAACATCAATTATATACCTATGAAATTTACATCTGTATTGAAAAAAAACTGTTGTTTGAAAGAAGTTAATTGATTTCGATCTATGAGTAAAGCCTGTCACGATCATCTATTATCTTCTTACGCTGTCCCTGTTCCTTAAGGGAATGAATCAGAAAGATGTATCCCTGCCTTAGAAATTTGGTTTTGTAAACAAACCACCTCTGGATATTAATGAAGGACAGTTCTAAAAAATTCTGTTGAGGTCTGTAAAAAATATGCTAAAATATCATAATTTTCAGCGTCACCCCGCTCGACTATATATCTTTAAAAAACTAATAAAAGAGTTGTGGGAAGTGCTTGTAAACCCGTCGGGATGCTGAACAGGTCTACTGGCAGCAGGTAAATGCATGCATGATGCAAAAACAACTTCGTCGGGGTACTGAACAGGCCTGCTAACAGTGAAGCAATGTCGGGTATATGAAAATTTGCAAATATGAAACCTCTTAATCTTAAAAATGTCCTTTATTCTGATCTGGAACTTCTTGGCAGGATACGGATATCAGAGTGGGTTAAATGGCAACCCCGTCGAGGCTATGGATGCTTGCTGGAAGAAATGGATCTGTCAACAGTATTGGGGATTTTATCTTTAATATCCTGGCTCTCTTGTCTTAAGACTGTTATCAGTTTCCATCCTCTAAACACTGCTAGAATATTTGATCATTGATGATGTTTAAACAATTTTCTGGTTATTTCTGTTGGAATTATTCTTGTTATCCTAATATAAATTTGTTCTTTTGGCAGAGATAATTGCTTCTACCAGTGTGTCACCATTGTTGGCATCCAATTCACATTTTTATCCTATCCTTATGAGCTGCCTACACCAGTGTTTTTCAACTCTTCATTTTCATCGCAATCTTCGAAATAAAACAACACTATTATTTTTGCGCAATTTGCACACCTGCCTTTGTTCTTGTTTTCACGACTGCAAGCGTGCAAAATTTGATTTTGAAGTCACATTAAAATCATCACTGGATTATTATGGTCACTCTTGTCTATGTGTCCATTGCGTTTCCAATTTAATTATAGTTGCACAATTGGCAAGGCTCCAAGATCTTTACTCATTTGGCATTCTTTAATTGTTAATATGACTTCAATTTTATAAGATTGTGATGATATTATGAGTGAGTGTCATTGAGTCCTTAGTACATTGGTGTTTTAATGTTCTATATTCTTTCATCCATTTTCTTGACACATTGGTTTCATGAAAACACATTCACGTGTGGTTAAACCCTTGGTATAATCATTTCATACAACACATATGTGATATGATCGAACCCTTGGTGTTGATTTCGAATCATTGTTTTGGTTTTAAAACTATGTTAATACTATTGCTTGCGCAAATGTTTGGTCGAATTACCATAGATTTCATGAATTGTTTGAATGACATAGTTTTTGACATATGCAATAGTGATTTGGATCGCTATATGCGTCATCGGTTGTACTGTGGGAAATGACTATTTTGCATGGGCTGATCTAGCTCCACCACCCTCACAAACTTGGGAATTAATGCCTCCCTCCTATCCCGGGTTAACTCTGTTGTTTTCGGGTAAGCCTGTGAGCTATCGACCCTACGTATACCCTGATCAAATCCTTGCCCGGTCACCCAACTCACTGTGTGCTTCTTTCTATGGCACCAGTGGTGCACATAGAGCCAAATGGTAGCCAAACACTCTTGCTATTCGAAAATGCCTGTAAAGATTCGGAAAATGGTGGTTGGATGGTTTTTATTCAAAGGTTTGAGGGTTTCAACCTTTCGGTTGCCCAACAATTCGCCCTCACCTTCGACGGGTGCAGGGCTAAGGTCGGAGACATACAACTCGAGCTCAATGAGGAATTCATGAGCTGAGCTACATGACTACCAGCTTCAGGGCAACATTGGTTTAAAAAATCCAAGGTAGTCGAGGTGTCGTGGCCTCTTCTATTCTCATCAAGGAAGGTTATTTCATATGATAAAGGTATTCCTATCACTACCCTCAAACCCAGGTGGCATGATCTTTTGGCGATTGTTAAACAGTTTGTGACCTGTGAAGGTCGTTATGGCTTGGTATTTTTGTATCATCTTCGGTTATTCATGAATTTTATAGGCTACCCTTTGAACATGCCACATTATTTCTTGTGTAGTATCTACAAGATGTCTAAAATATTCAAGCGTGAGAAGGATGATAGCAGCCCTTTTAATCACGGCTTGATCAAAGTTATAGTCGTCCATCATTTGAGCCTTCATGGTGATAGTTGGCAGGCCTTCCTATCTAGGAATCGCTTTGCCACTCCTGAGTCTATCCGAGAGGACAAGGTTGTGGTTGTTGAAACTCTGGTTGGACCAGCCGTGCCCTTTCATATCATTCTTCCCCCTGTCAAACCCTCGGATTGCCCTGACATTGACCTACCCGATACCATATCCAACTTGTGTACTAAAGGCAAGATTGAGGCCAACAAGAAGCCGGTGAGGAAGAAAGGTAAGGGTGATACTACTATCAACAGTAAGGGGAAGAAACATGCTCGATGGATATCGAGATGTGCCAGGAACAAACCCAAGCCAAACGTTGACCAGAAGTCGATAGTGCTGAGCGAGGACTCAGACTCCAATATTGAGCATTTCCTAACCGAGGAATACCCCTCTTCCCATGGCCTATGCTCTATGAAACCCTATGACTATGTCTCTAACTTACCTCTGTGCCTCAAGACTGAACCTAATTACCCTGGAATCAAGCTGCATAAGGAAACCCCTGGTAACTTGAACAAACCTTCGCCTTTGTTTCCGAAGCCCAATCAATCACCATGTACCCATTGTAATGCTTGGCTAGAGCATTATTACACCGACGTTCCCCTATTGCAATCAAAGATAAAATCGTTAGAAGAACGGGTGACAGTTATGTCAAAGGAGAACAACAAGCTACAAGCTAACGAGCAAAAAAAAAAGACCACCGGTTCGATTGTTTTCAGAAACGTCGAGGCAGCAACGGCCTTTGTCAATTCAAAATTATCATGACTGACTTGTTTTCTTACTTCCCAGGTATGAATTTCAATATTAATTTTGTTTTATGAGTTGGTTTGAATTAATATAATCGATTGGATTTGCTTTCGATAGCTCTGTTCATTTCAATAGATTTAAAATGATTCTGTTGTACTCGGATCACTAAAAACAATTTCATTGTGAATCATGCTATGATTTGGTTATGAAGTTTTTCTCAGATTAGTATAAACGATTGATTGTTTCTTGATTCCATTTGAATTAGGATAAATTTTTGGGTTTGATTTTGATTAGTTATGTTGTTTCTAATGTATTCAAAATGATCCTGTTGACTTCGATTAACCATGAACGATTTTGTTTTGTATTGAATCGATATTTTCATTTTGGATTGCATTCGACCTGCACACAAGATTTGTTTGGTAAAATACGATTTTGCATAACGATTGTGTCGGTCCCAAATTGGTTCGATTCAATTTTTTTTTTTTTGGTTCTGAAACGATGTTGCGTGTCACAATTAGCATGGTCGTTTGATGGAGATTGGTTTGATGTAGTTCTATTAGTTGTAAACTCAAAAAAAAATATGATCTTGTTAGTTCCATTTTGATTCGACAACGTTTTTGTTAAGTTCGATTTGGCATATTTGGTCTCTATTGAATTTGTATGGAAGACTTGACTAAATCAATTATGGTCTATTTTGAAATTGGTTCAAGAGATGATTTCATTGATTCTCCAACTGTCGATCAATTATGTATGTTCCGAATTGGTAATGAAAGTTGTTTGACCAATCTCACATATCATGTTACCAATTGATTAATTCGATTACGATTTCATTTTTTCAATTTGCATACAAGTTTTGATTTGTTGTGGTATGAATGATTTGCTTCGTTTGGAATTAGTTTTGGTTTAATAAGTCAAATATAATTCTGTTAAGTTTTAGATTGATTTTAAAACGATTCTGTGCTCAAATTAGACCAGCTACAGAATCGCAAGATTCTGTAGCTAGTCTTAAAAAATCGATTTTGGTCAATTTTATCAATAAAACATTATCTAAACTTATGTATTCTTGTCTCCTTACATGTACCTACGAATTGCATTGACAAATGGGACATGCTGTAGCAGTTTAGATATAGTTTTCAGTTTCTAGTCATAGGGAAAAAATAGGGACTTCGGAGATTGTTCCTAGATTTTTTGTAAACTGTTTTGATAATTCCCACAGGGATGTTTTACCCTATGGGAGGTCTTTAAATACTTGTCATTTTGTAAGAGACCCATCATCATCACTGTGGGGAGAACCAGACTATGGATTTATAATACAGACTGGGATGAAAGTTGATGTCTTGTAACAGCTTTAGCTTTCAATATATCAAACTTTTATTTCAAGTTTTATTCATATCAGTTTGCAATTAATTATCAACTACTTTAGCTATCGTAATTCGTTGCAGATTGATGTGATTTGGTTTACATGTTGTCCATATCTAATCTCTCTTATTTAAAAAATACAACAATTACTCTATTTCAATTTAAGGAATACAGGTTTATCTTTTTCGTTAATTGAATTGTTTTGTACAAATTTTGCACAAGGATTTATCTGACTGCAATAATTTGTAAATTATAAGATTGTTGTAATTTTTTATGTCTTGTTTGTCCTGTTATTGATATTTGGAGAGCACAGTTGCTTCCTGTTTACGAGAAGCTATTGGAGAACTTGGTGCGGTTTCCTCCCTCTGAATAGCTATATCAACTATTGCATACAGGACGAACCTGAAGCATTACTTCAGGTCAACTTGCTATTTGTTATTTAATAGTTAATTTATTAGTGTAATTTAAGTAGTTTAGATAGATATATATATAGATAGATTTATAGTTAGAGTTATTATTTTAGTTTCTTAGCTTAGACAGTTTTTATTTAATTTCTTTCTCATAAAATTATAAAAATCAAAAAACAATAGTTTTGTTGTGTTAGGACAGTTTACAAATGATTTTTGCAGGTTTTCATTTAAATATGTAATCTGTAAATATTGTGTATTTGTAATTGGATCTAATTATGTTGATAATTGAAAATTTAATTTTATAGAATTATTGTTGTATAATTTAGGTAATAGATTGTATATATGTACTTTAGATTTGTTTATTAGTTTTCTTTAATTATTTTTTTCATTTAGATTAGTTCCTTAGTGTAGTTTTCTTTTGTTTTCCTAGGACTTAGATTGGCTAACGGAGCCGCTAAACCCATCAGGGTGGGTCATCCCAAACGGCTTGGGTTATTTTGACAACCCCGGACCGGATCCATTCTTCCAGTTGGTGAGCGTTCATTTTCGCCCGTCAACAGGTTGGCGGGTTCACGAAATGTCTAATCCTTAATTACTCTTCTTCATTCCCACCACCTTCACACTTCTTTCTAAATATGTAATTATTAAGCTTTAATGCTAACAGATCATCATCCGGGAACTATAAATATTTTCATTAATGAGAGAAAGGCTCGAGGAGATCTCCCATTAATACAAATTAAACCAAGATTTGCATAGGGTTATATTATCCCTTCTGAGTTTTCATTTCAAACATCATGGAATATCTTTCGCACATTGTTGGCTTGGAAACTTCACAAAATATCCAATACTTAATTGCTCTTTGTCGTCCCTTCCACCTCCGCACTTATTTCTAAGTATGCAATTAGTAATGTTTAATGGTAACAACTCATTATGTATGAACCGTAGAAATTTTCATTAATAAGTGAAAGGATAGAGGAGATCTCCCATTGATACACATTAAACTAGTATTTGTAGAGGGTTATATTATCCCTTACGAGTGTTCATTACAAACATCATCTGGGGAAAACGAACATTCTTGTCAACTTATGGCAGCAGCTCGACAACAGTTCTATCAAGATACAGTAAACACCTTCAGGCATGATGACCAAAACTTCTAGTGGTCCAAGGCATATTCTTACTACTCATCCCCTTCCGCCCAGAAGGAAGTAAGGAGATGGTCTGTTGTTACGTCGAGAGATATATTTCAAGCCAAATTATTTGTTTATAACCCTATAAACGTGTATATCTTTCCCCCTTTCATTTATTTGTTTTTTAACCCTATAAATGTGTATATCCTACATTCTCTCTGTATATCCATCAACCCCTCCAAATTTCAATGATTTTACAGAAAAACACAAAAGAATGGTTGGTGCAAAGGTTGATTTGGTCAATTTCAAGCTAGAAGAAGATGATCTGATGGACGATGATATAATGATGGATGATGGAAATGAAAACATTTTTCCCACTCCTATGCCCAAATTGAAATCCACCATAATGGGGGTCACTTCCCAGCTTGGCGATGTTGGCCCTAACAAGACCAAAGGAAGGGGTTTCAGAAAAGAAACCGATGTTGAAGGAAATATCCTCTTTTCATCACGAGAGTTTAAGTCTCTAGACTCGGATGGTGGTCCTGGTCCTGAGAGACGTATCCTTCCTTTCATTTTTAGGGTTTTGGATTAGGGTTTGGATTTTTCCATGGTGCAGGTTGTGTCCCTAAAGTCTTTGACTATAAGGAGATGGTCTCTTGGTACGTCGAGAGATATATTGCAGGCAAAATAATTATTCAATTGTGTGACCGGTCTCTTGTTTTGTGGAGATAAAATTAAGATCTTAGGGGGTGAGAACTAGAACTCCCAATGGCCCAAGGCATATTCTTAATACTCATCCCCTTCCGCCCATAACAAAGTAATTTAGACCTTTGGAATTTCTTGTGGAGGTTGTGTCCCTGAAGTTCTTGACTATAAGGAGGTGGTCTCTTGGTGCACCAAGAGATATATTTCAATCCAAATAATTATTCCATTGCGGGACCACTCTCTTGTTTCTCTGTCACCTCAGAACGTTCACAATATTTTGAGATTATCGAAGCCAACATTGAACTTCAGAGGAGAATATTACAAGGATTTCCTAAAAAAGAATGACAATCCATTTTGTATGCATGTTCAATATTTTTTTGATTCCTTCTGCATGTTGTCTCACTAGATGAACATCATATAATTGTATGCATGTTTTTTTTTTTTAACTCCCATACCTGTATTTCTGACAAGTATGTTCAATTCTTCGGTGCAAAGAACTCAGTCCACTGTCTATGGATAAATATATATTACCCACTATTTTTCGTATAGATTTACTATTAAAAAATTTCCTTGTAATCTTGGTTGGTTCTTCTTTGTTGGATTTAACACCTCTTCTCATTTGCATGGTGCAATAGTCTCATAATTCTTAAATATTGTATTGACTCAAGTAATTTGATCAAATATTAAGAATTGCAAAATTATATGACAATGCATTGTGTCGATCACATGAGGCTTCTATGGAAACATAAATGAATTTCACACAGTTTCAAACTAACATTCAAATCCATTTGTAATGTAGATAGAACATAGCAACACTAATTCACGATGCAGTTGTTTGGGCCCCACCCAAGAAGTTTTGTTCTCATCTCAACCTTGTTGAGTGAATGATCTCTTATTTCTCTCCCGCTTCCTTCATTCTGTCACTGAAAAAGGAATCATACTATTGGTTGTCCATCCCCTGGCCTCTATTTGAGAACTTTTACTTTATTAATGAAATTACCAAATTTCTTCTTCGCAAATATTTTGAAAAGAAATGATATATGCTAGCTAGAGTCAAATGGTGCTATGAAATCAACCACAATATTAAAATTCAAGTTCTTCATTGTTATATTTAATGTCAAGTTGACAGTACAATAATTTTATTTCAACAACCCTCCATTGCTTTCTCTCTTACTTTTTTGTGCTTCTCTTATGAAAACACATCTTGGAAAGTATAACTATGACTCATTTTCTCCATTCCTTGATTGAAGAGCCTGTACAACTGTCTAACTGACTTCATAGTTATTGTTTCTCCTAAATTTTGCACTTGAGTGCTAAAGGGCAGAGCCAGGCCACTGAAAATTTGGAATGGTAGTTCTTTTGAATTTGTTGGTGAGTTAGAGGGTTGTTTCACCAAGAAACAAACATGGTCAAATTGGTAAGATTATATGGATGGGGGGTTCTCCTTGGATGGTAGCAGAGTAATGATAGACAAGTGAAATAATAGAGGTAAAAAAGAGAGGGAAACAAAAAAACATTCAATGAATAATCTGCTACAAGAATTTTAATACTTAAAATAATATTTCAAGGCATTAAACAATGTATCAAAAGAACAATTACTTCCACAAGTTGCAATAAAAACAAATCTTCATCAAAGCATTAATTGATGCACCCTAGTCGCCTGAAATGACCAATATTCCAATCTACCAAATCGACCTCCCTATTATCAAATCAACAAAGATGAATATTATGGGATCATAGATTTTTTTTTTGTGAGAATTGAATTGGAATAAATTGTTACTTATTCTACTTTTTTTAAGGCCTTATCACTGAAAGAATGAAAATTTACCCTAACCCACTGTTATCAACAAAAGACAAACATAAATAGCACATGTAAATCAACTATACATATTTATATCCCAAAATCAAATTATAGTCTATATTTTCATTTGCTCACACCCTTTCTAATGATACAATCACAATACAAAACGAGTATGTGGATAAAATATTGGACTATAAAATTATGATTTTGCAACAATGGGGCTTGTTAGAGACCAATAATCGCTTCTAAAAATTTCCCTCCTCTTTTCAATTTTCCCAATTTCTTTGATCCCCTTCTTTTCCCTCTTCTATACTTATTTGAATTCCCCTTTCGTTTTCCCATCTACTTTCTCTTTCTGGCTACTTAGTCATTTTTTTTTCTAAAAATGTCTAAGTGTGTGGGTTGGCAGACTGACGGGTTAAAATTTCCACTCAGGATTTTATATCACGACATCGACCGACCGCTTCCCCATTCCATACTTAGCCATTTTTTCGATCACGGATTCCCAGGCAGGTGGGCTGTAGATTTCACTTCCATTGTTCTATGACCCAGAAACATCACCCAGAGTTCTGCAATATACAAATTGACTGCCAAACTCCCACATCATCCCCTCTTTCGTGATACACATTTTAAACTCAAAATTTCTAAGACATACAATTTGACTGTCAGGCCCTCACGCCTCCTGAGGATCCCTTGTCACCACCTAAAATGAACAATATCCCAATCTACCAAATAGACTTCCCTATTATTGAATCAACAAAGATGAATATTATGGGATCAGAGAATTTTTTTGTGTGAGAATTGAATTGGAAAATATTGTTACTTATTCTACTTTTTTTAAGGCCTTATCACAGTAAGAATGAAAAATTATCCTAACCCACTGTTATATACAAAATACAAATATCAATAGTGCCTGTAAATCAACTATACATAGTTATAGCCAAAACTCAAGTTATAGTTTATATTTTCATTTTCTCACAACCTTTTTAATGATACAAGCACAATACAAAACGAGTATGTGGATAAAATATTGGACAAGAAAATGATGATTTTACAACAATGCAGCTTGTTTGAGATCAATTCCTACTTTCAAAAATTTTGCTCCCCTTTTCTATTTTCCCACACTCTTCTATCCCCTTCTTTTCCCTCTTCTATACTTAACCAAATTCCCCTTTCTTTTTCCCCTCTACTTTCTCTTTCTGGTTACTTAGTCATTTTTTTTTTTCTGAAAATGTCTAAGTGGGCGGATTGGCGGACTCATGGGTTCACATTTCCACTCATTCTTTTATATCACAACTCTGATTGACTACTTCTGTTAGGGTCCTAATGCGCACATAGGTAGAAAAATATATTCAGATGTAATAAATGTCAATATTAATAAGACATTTCAATAAAATAGAATAAAGTGGATGTAAGAAGAACTAATAGCAGCTTCCGCTTCTAGAAGGATCTTCCTTTAGATGCTTCTTTTTAGTATAAATAGGAGTCGAGGGTATGAGAACCCTAAATTGGATATTATTGTAATAGATCTCTACTCAACTGGAAGTTTCCCCCTCGAAGAGGCCCATGAACATTGCTTTCAGATTCAAAGTGTTATTTCTCTTATTATTCTCATATCATTTCAGTGCTATTGTGGTGAATGTTCTGGTTATATTGTTGTTATTTTGCCATTTCTAGAATTTTATTTTTGTTCTGCATACATTTTATATCTGGTATATTACAAGTGGTATTAGAGCACTTTCCTCGGCATAAAGTGTGGGTTAATTTTTTTTTAGGGTAGAGATGTATTCTGGCGTATTTAAGCCACAAATATCTGTCATTACGTGCATAAACCCACGGTTGAGGTATTCATACATGCAGGAAATACAAGTGGTACTTAAGAGAACATCTGATGGCCACCCTTGTAACCCCTGTTTGTACCCATTTGAGTGGTAGTGCATCAGACAACACTTGTGTACAGATCGACCTAGATTACCTGAAATCCCTCTTTAGATAAACCGATCGTTTACCTGACTGCTATAGTGTCACCGAGAACAACACTCAGGAAGATACTCTCTAGTACCTGGGTAGTTGGGTAGTACGGATAAGGGTATGATCTATCCTCCTTAGTTAGTTCCCTAAGATATTGGGTCGAGTACTATTGTTGGACCTCGCACGTATATTAGCGAGTTATAGCATAGGTCAAACCCTTGTTTGTAGAACCCTTGAATACCTAACCTTGGGGGACAGAAACATAAAAAAATTAAAATAGACAAGATCTATTGTCGCACAACTGTGTTTGGGTTGCCACCAACTAAATACACATTTATTTTATGTTAAGAATTTGGGCATTTCCTCTCTGCAGTGTTCTTCAGACCAAAGTCTAACTCTGCAGGTGTTAAAAAATAAAAACAAAGTCTGGAAATTTTTTTACCATTATTTGAGACCTATTCGATTGGATTCATCTCTTTTCCCTTATCACATTCATCCATACCATTTCGCAGAAAAAAATTTGACCCCACCTGCCCCTTTTCAGTTCCCCCATCCTCATGGCCCATACCCGTAGCCAAGACTTGGAAGCTCGGTTCAACACCTTGCAATTTGGTCTCATCGAGATCCAACAAGAAGTGAAGCAACTCATTGCCAATGTTTTTGCCATCAATACAACCATGCAGTCCTCAAGGGAGGAAATCAAACAAGACCTCACCACCCAACTTGAATCAGTCTTTTCGGCACTATACACCAAACGACATATCCCTACAAATAACCCTTCCTCTTCCTCACCTCCACATATTGATGGTGACCATTCCCCTCATTCTGATAACTTTCAAAACCATCACTTTCAACATGACCTATGCCTTCCGCGGGTGGATGTGACCAAATTTGATGGCTCGGACCCCACTGGTTGGGTAACCCAAATGGAACACTATTTCTCTTTATACGACATTACAGATGACTTGGCCAAACTTCGGTATGGTGTTCTCCATCTAGATCAAGAACATTGGCAATGGAGAAAAACTTATCGTTAAGGGTATATTGCTTGGACACACTTTGTGGCAGAGCTTTATGAACGCTTTGACACTGACACCAACCATTTGGGTCTTTTGACAAAGTTGAAGCAATTAGAAACAATCCAATACTTTATAGTTGCCTTTGAGCGCTCGACTTTTAGAACAGATGGCATGTATGATGCCTTTTTCCAAGAGTGTTTTATCAGTGACCTCAAGGATGAGATTCGGGCCCATGTCCTCATGGCTCAGCCTCAGAGTTGCGTGGAGGATACTAAAAGATCTAAAGAAGTACAATAGGTTGTATCTTCTTAAAACTGAAAACCCTCATTTATCCCTCGCCCTAAACTAGTAAATCCCACTACTCCCTTTGCTCCACTAAAGATCCAAAAATTGACCAGGGCTGAAATGGTTGAATGCCAACTCAAAGGCCTTTGTTATAACTATGATGACAAATATTTCCTGGGCCACAAGCATAAAGAACAAAATATTTTTATGGCCATCTCTGAGGATATTTCAGAAGAGGATGTAGAAACTCCCTTTATGTCTGAGTCACCTGAATCCACTGACATAAACCCTCCCTCAGACCCTCCCGAAGTAGAACCTATCATTTCCCTCAATTCTCTCACTGGCTTCTCCGCTCTCCAAACCCTCAAGCTAATCGGTTACATCAAGCATCAGAAGTTCATCATTCTGGTTGATAGTGGTAGCACCCATAATTTTTTTCATTGCCCGCATTGCCCAAGAAACTCATTGCTACATCCATGCCATCAATAATTTCCAAATCATGATTGCTAATGGTGGCTCCATGAAATGTAGAGGGCATTGTGAAAATGTGCGTCTCCAAATTGGTGACTACCACCTGAAAGCCCATATGTTTTCTATCGACATGGGAGGTTGTGACATTGTGTTGGGTGTAGACTGGATAAGGACTTTGGGTCCCATTCTCATGGATTTTAAAGACTTGACCATGCAATTCGACCAGGAGGGACACCAATACAAGTTCCAAGGCATCACTGCCAGTTCACCTAAGATCATTAGTTTCCATCGCATGGAAAATCTTCTCAAAAAAGGTCATTGTGGTGTTATCACCCAACTCCATGCCATACAAGCAACATAGACACCCTCGGTCCTGCAAGACCTCCTAGCCATCCTTTATAAACATCCATTGGTCTTTTCCACCTTGCAAGGACTCCCTCCTTCCTGTGGTGTTCATGATCATTCCATTCCCCTAGTGCCCGGAAGCCTTCCTCCCCATAGCAACAAAAATGGGTGACTAAGCTCTTTGGATATGATTATGAGATCATTTACAAGAAAGGAAAAGACAATGTGGTTGTGGATGCACTTTTCCAAAAATATGAAGCTGAAGGATCCATTTTTTCTCTTTAATTCATTGTGCCAGATTGGCTCCAAGCCGTTCGCCAGGAATGGCTACAACATCCCAAAAGTTTGTAGTTGATCCAACAATTGTCGTCCAATTCTCCAGCTTCCCCAGGGTACTCTTGGCTCCATGATGAAGTTCGATACAAAGGCCATTTGTATTTAAGTAAACAATTAAAGCTTAAATCCATGGTACTTTCTGAGCTTCATGCTACACCCACAGCAGGGCACTCCGGGTTCACAAAAACCTATGACAGGGTCAAGCATTCCCTTTTCTACAATGGTATGAAATAGGACATTCGTAATTTTTTTGTTGATGTGATGTGTGTCAATGAAACAAGGGAGAAACGGTCAAATATCCCGACACAGTACAACCGCTCCCGATTCCACCTGCTATTTGGAAGGATATCTCGATGGATTTTATTACCAGCTTACCCAAATCGAGAAATAAATTAGTCATCATGGTGGTTGTTGATCGCCTTTCCAAGTATGCTCATTTCTGCGCCCTTCAACACTCGTTTACAACATCCATGGTGGCTCAAATTTTCATGGATCAGGTCTTCAAGATTCATGGCATGCTCCACTCCATTGTTTCTGATCACGACCAAACTTATACAAGCAATTTTTGGAAAGAACTATTCAAGATATAAGGCACCGAATTTCATCTCAGCACAACTTATCATCCCCAGAATGATGGCCAAACAGAAGTTGTCAACAAGTGTTTGGAAACATATTTGAGGTGTTTTGCCTCGGAAAAGAAAAATCATTGGGCTCAATGGTTACCCCTAGTTGAATGCTGGTACAACACTTCATACCATACAACTACATGCATGACTCCTTTTGAAGCGGTATATGGATAGAAGCCACCTTCAGTACTCTCATACTTACTAGGTGCCTTAAAGGTCCAGGCGATTGACCTAACACTTAGATTACTGTTTTCAGATTTCTGTGGTGAAGAATTTCAAAATCATTTGCCGGAGAATCCACAGTAGGTATCATTTTGTCATCGACGTTTCGAATCTGGATCGGGATTCATCATCAGGACTAATCGTCAATTAGAGAGCTAGCTGATCTTAGTCATTAATAGTGTATATGCAGGACAGTAAATAGGAAAACTAGGTCGGCTAAATGTAACCCTAAATCGGAGCTTAATTAAATCCCAAAATTAATTATTAATAAATTAAACGTGACTTCTAATACTGAATAATATAAATAATTAAAGTTTTTAATAGATATAAATAATTTAAAGTTTTATAGGTTTTAAGTATATTATATTACTTAATATTATATTATTTTACATTTTAATTATTGATGGAGATTAAGGAATTAATAAGTTAAGATGACAAGTGGTAATTATTAATAAATCATGAGTGATCTTTTAGATATAGAGTTCTAGGGTTTTTGTAGGGTTTTTGTAGTATTTGTTTTGTAGTGTATTTGTTTAAAACCTAATAATCTAATGTTTTTGTTTATAACATAATAGTCTAATGATAATTAGTAATAATAATAACATAAGTGATTTCTAAGTGTTGATATGTCTAACAAGGTATAAAGGTCTAGGGTTTCTAATGCTTTGTTAAAAAGTTTTTAATTTGTTTAGCCAAACAAGATCAGTGAAGATTATTAATTTAACATTATCTCTAATTAGGTATAAAGTTCTAGGGTTTGTAGTATTCGTTTTTTAGTGTTTTTAATTTATAACCTAGTAGTCTAAAGATAATTGGTAATAATAATTAATATATCATAAGTGATTGACAATGTATATAGGTTTAGGGTTTCTAATGGTTTGTTTAAAGAGGTTTATAAATTGGTAAGTAAGAAATAAATCTAGGGTTAGCTTTAGATTGAAATTTATCTTATTATATTTAAATGTTAATATTTCCAACTGAATGTATAATTCTATTAGATATTCTAGGGGTTGATTTGTGATTTAGGTTTTTAAGTGTTTTTCTAGGATATAATTAATAATAATATATAAAGTGTCAAAGGATTAGGGTATATATATGGTTTTATTAGTGATAAGTATAGTACTATGTTTTTTATAAGAATAGTAAGGTTGGTAGTACAGAGTTAGTTGGACTTTTTCAACCAGTTAATGACTCAAAGGTAGAACAAAAACAAGTAAGGAAAAGGAGGGGGAAGGTGTCGAACTTAATTTGATCTGAGAGGGTCTCTAAGTTGGTTGATTAATGGGTGCCAAAAGTTTCTTACTTCTAGGCCTCCGTCTCTGTTCATGTTGTTAGGGTGTTTGATTATTTCTAGGGCTTCTCTTAGGCGTCTTTTGTAGTAATGGTCCTCTTTTGCTAAAATCTTAGTATCCTCAAGGAAAACATGATGTTTGGTTTTAAATGAGTGTTCTGCTAAGGCCGAAGTGCGAGTGCGTTCATTTCTAATGTCTGCTTCATGCTCCTTGATCCTTATCTGAAATGATCGTCCGATTTCCCCAATGTAACACTTGCCGCATGAGCACGAGATCTTGTAGATGCCTTTTCCTTGATTTTGGTCTATGGGGTCCTTCACAGATTTCATTCTTTGTCTAATAGTGATTAGGGGTTTGAAGGAGGTTATAATTTCTTTTCTTTTTAAGATCTTTGCAATCTTGTCTGTGACACCTCGAATGTAGGGAAGAAAGGCTTTTTGGTTAGAGGTTTGATCATTCTGGACCTTAGTCATTCTCTCCTTCTTATTCATTGCCTTTTTGATGTCTTTTTCTCTATATCCAATGTTCTTAAAGACCCTAGTTAAGTGGTTTATTTCCTCCTCTAGATGTTCCTTGTCGGAAATTCTTTCCGCCCTTGTGGCCATGGTGTTGAGAACCCCCATTTTTTGAGAGGGATGGTGGTGGGAATCCACATGAAGGTAGCTATCTGTGTGGGTTTTCTTCCTATAGACCTTGTGTCCCAATGTACCATCTTGTTTTCTAATCATAAGCACATCTAGGAAGGGCATGCTATTGTTTTCTTCTAGTTCCATGGTGAATTTTATGTTCTCAGAAATGCCATTGAGGTGTTCAAAGAATCTGTCCAGTTCTTCTTTGCCATGAGGCCACTTGACATTGGTGTCATCAACATACCTTTT
>ML835788.1:8827-19464 GCA_009831015.1 Picea engelmannii | reverse complement strand
TGTCTTGCCAACTAAAGGTCCTAGGATCCTTGCTACATACTTAGCTAGTTCATAGGTTGGGGAACCGATTGTGTTGACAATTGGTCTCATAGGAACTCCTTCCTTGTGGATCTTAGGGAGTCCGTATATTCTAGGGGTGATTCGGCAACTTGGAGTTAGTCGTTTCTTCATTGTTTCGTCTAGGTTGGAAGATTTTATGGCCTTTGTGACTTCTTTGATGATCTTGGATATTGGATTGTTTTCTAACTTTTTATAACTACCAGTTGTGGTGAGATGTTCTTTCATTTTGGTGTTGTAATCCATTCTATTCACGACTACCGTGGCTCCACCCTTATCGGCTTTTAGAATCACAATGTTTTTATTGTTTCTGAGGTTCTTTATGGCCTCATGCTCATTTTTGTTGATGTTATTCTTTGGTGGTTTTGCATTCTTGAGGATCAGGGTGCAGTCCTGCCTGATAGCATCCTTGTCTTCATCGCTGAGGTTTTTTATACCGTCTTCTATACTGCATACTATGTTTTCTAAGGGAATAGTTTTGGGAGCAATTGAAAAACCCAATCCTTTCTTTAATATTTTCACCTCTTCGTTGTTTAAATCGTGGCTAGACAGATTAATTATCTTTTTGTTATCCTCCTTTGTTGTGTTACCATTTTTTGCAGCGTCTCTTTTATCAGCGAGTTTTTTATCGACGAGTTTTTTAAGTTTACTTGCTTGGCGTTCACCTGCTATACGTCCTTCTCTATCCGCTTTGAGAGCTGCGGTGGCATCTAAAACCGTCAAGAGGTATGTTCTTATCTCACGCGTGAGCTGTAGGTGGAGTTTGAATGCCGATTTAGATAGCCGATCAAGTTTTGAGCGTGTTCTCCTAATTTTGCCTCGGATTAGGGCGCGACTTAGTTGTTGGAAGGCTTTGAAGTTCCATCTACTGCATAATGGGTGATTTATGAGGGAAAATTGATGATTAGTCCTGATGATGAATCCCGATCCGGATTCGAAACGTCGATGACAAAATGATACCTACTGTGGATTCTCTAACACTTACATCTCGAGAGGCCATTCTCCATACCCTCAAAGAGAATTTGGTCATGGCACAGAATCGCATGAAGCAATAAGCAGATCAAGGTCGCTCTTAACGTCAATTTGCAGAAGGGGATCAAGTGTTTCTTTGACTACAACCTTACAAGAAAAATTTCCTCAAGGCTGACCATTGTCAGAAGCTAGCACCCAAATTTTATGGTCCTTATACCATTCTCAAGCATGTTGGACAAGTAACCTATCAGTTAGCTTTGCCCAACCATTCGAAGCTATATCTTGTTTTTCATGTTTCATGCTTAAATAAGCTGATTGGAGCTAAGTGTCAAATTCAAACCAACCTTCCAGAGTTAGCTGAAGAAGGATCCATTTGGCTATATCTAGAAGCAGTTTTGGACCAAACTGACCGTCGCCGACATTAGAGAACCATCAAGGAAGTGTTAGTCCAGTGGAAAGATACAACTACAATAGATGCCACTTGGGAACCAGCTACCATTTTGCAACAATTTCCTCATCTCAAGCCTTGAGGACAAGGTTGTTTTTAAGGGGGTGGACATGTTAGGGTCCTCACCTGCACATAGGTAGAACAATATTTTCGGATGTAATAAAGGCCAATATTAATAAGGCCTTTCAATAAAATAGAATAAGGCGGATGTAATAAGACCTAATAGAAGCTTCTGCTTCTAGAAGAATCTTCCTCTAGATGCTTCCTTTTAGTATAAATAGGATTTGAGGGCATGAGAACCCTAACTTAGATATTATTGTAATAGAGCTCTGCTCAACTGCAGGTTTCCCCCTCGAAGAGGCCCGTGAACATTCCTTTTAGATTGAAAGTGTTATTTATGTTATTATTCTCGTATCATTTCAGTGCTATTGTGGTGAATGTTCTGGTTATATTGTTGTTATTTTTCCATTTCTAGCATTTTATTTCAGTTTTGCATACATTTTATATCTGGTATATTATAGTTTCCCCATTCCATACTTAGCCACTTTTTCGATCACGAATTCCCAAGAAGGAGGGATCTAGATTTCACTTCCATTATTCTGTGACCTACAAACAACACCCGGAGTTCCTCCTTGTACAAATTGACCGCCAGACTCCCACATCATTCCCTCTTTCGTGTTACGCATTTTGAACTCAAAATTTATGAGACATACAATTTGACTGTCGGCCCCTCACGTCTCTTGAGGATCCCTTGTCACCCTATTTTTAAGCCCGTCCGATCTCTTTCCACACTTCGCCATTTCTTGGAATCTCTTTCATGGATCATCGGGTTGGTGGGTTCAATAAATCTCCAATTCCTAATTGTTCTTCCTCATGCCCGACACCTTCGCACTTCTTTCCAAGTATGGAATTAGTAAGGTTTAAGGCTAAAATCTGATCATGAATCAATCGTAAAGATTGTCATTAATGAGCTAAATGCTCGAGGAGACAATCACAATGACTATCCCTACACAACTTGTCCAAAAATAGGAAGAAAAGATCTTTCCAAGCAGTGGGATATCCATTACAAATTTCAATATATTAGTGAAAATGAGTCCGACTGGTAGTTTCCTTATTCCATACTTAGCCACTTTTTTGATTTCACATTCCTGAATAGGTGGGCTCAAGATTGTTCTTTCATTGTTCTGTGACCCACGAAAAACACCTGGAGTTCCACAATATACAAATTGACTACTGGACTGACCCATCATGCCCTCTTCTATGTTACACATTTTGCACTCAAAACTTCTGAGATGTACAATTTGATTGTGAGGGCCTCACCTCTCCTAAGTATATCTTGTAACCCTATTTTGAAGCTCGACCAACCACTTTCCATAATTATCCATTCCTTAATCACTCTTCCTTGTCCTTTCCACCTTCGCACTCCTTTCTAAATATGCAATTAGCAAGCTTTAGCGCAAAAACTTCATCATGTAGGAACCGTAAACATTTTCATTAATGACCGAAAGGCTTGACAAGATCTCTCATTAATACGCATTAAACCAAGATTTTTTTAGGGTTATATTATTCCTTTCGAGTGTTCATTTCAAACATCATGAATGTCTTTCGCGGGTCGTCGTGTTGGCGAGTTCATGAAATCTCCAATCCTTAATTGCTCTTCATTTTCCTCGCCACCTTCTCACTTATTTCTAAGTATTCAATTACTAATATTTAATTCTAACAACTCATCATGCAGGAACCATAGATATTGTCATTAATGAGGGAAAGGATCGCGGATATCTGCCATTGACACAGATTAGACCAATTTTTGTGGAGGGTTATACTATCCCTTCTGAGTGTTCATTTCAAACATCATCTAGAGAAAACTGATGTTCTTGTCAACTTATGGCAGCAAATCAAAAAAAAATGTGGAGATAGAGTGAAAACATTTGATCATGAAGACCATAACTTCCAGTGGTCCAGGGCATATTATTACTACTCATCCCCTTCACCCAGAACAAAGTAACTTGGACCTCTTCAATTGCTTATGCAGGTTGTGTCCCTGAATTCTTTGACTCTAAGGAGGTGGTGTCTTGGTGCACCGAGCTATATGTTCCAACTCAAAGAATTATTTTACTGCGGGACCACTCTCCTATTCTTTTGTCACCTCAGGTCTTCTGAATGATGTTGATATTGTCAAAGCCAACATGGATCTTGAGAGGAGAAGAATGCAAGGAGTTCCTAAAAAAACATGATAATGGGTTGGACCTCTTACCTGAGTTCTCGGAAGACCCGAAGAAAGTTCCTGAAGATATCACAAGGTTGCAGGTTAGTTATTTTAAAAATCCATTTCGGGAAATTGTCTGGTTGTTTACAAGAAATACAGGACAATAATCCACATCAAGCATTTCCTGCATGATTCCTTAAATTTTGTATTTCACGGTCAAGGAAGAAGCCATTTTTTATTGGGGGAAGTTGATTTCCATTGAAATATGTTCCCAATTTTCATGATTCGAACATGAGAAGAAATTTTATATTTCATCCTACTTGGTTTTCGCAATAGTGCATTGTTGTCCATTTCCAAAATTGTCTGTGTCCAAGAAGGTAAACTATCAATTTGACCCAGTAACCTTCTGGTACCATGCCTTGTGGAGGAACAAGGCCTCCCATTCTTATTATGAGGTTTTGAATGACTTTGTCTCAGTTTTTAAAGATTTATTTTTAGGAAAGGATGCTCCCCAAATGTCTGAACATAAAACCAAGTTTTTGGATAGGAAGGGGACACTTGAACAAAAGGATAATTACAATGTAATAATTATTTTTTGCTCCAAGGAAAATCGTTCTTTCCTTCCATGTTAGATTACACATAGAATGTTTGTTACAAAAATAACAAGGAAATACAACTATTGGTTTCATTTTTTCCAGGATAAGTGAAAAAAATAGTTCATTCCTTTGCCTTGGAAAGTTGGGGACTTCGTGTTTAGGAACATAAATAGGATTGATGAATTCGCAGGCCATTTCAACAACTTGAACCCAAGCTATGTTGAAAGGCTAAGATGGTTCGAGCCTAATGGTATTTTTGTAGAACATTTACTAGCAGTTGGATTCAACAATTATTTTATCCATACACTCCTGAACGAAGACAAAGACAATGACAACAACACTCCTTCTCCTGACATTGGCGACCTAGAGACATTGCAAAGCACCATTGAATTGTACAAACAACAAGGAAAAGGCGTCGGTGAGAAGACTATCCAATCCCCAATTGTCACTCCCAAGAGTACGACATCCTGGAGCATCGCTCCAATGACCCACCCTAGTAAGAAAGGAACCCAAAATTATTCAAATGGAGGAGGAGATAAGAACCCATCTCGGGGTAAAATTAATAGTTCTCACAAGCTTCCCATGAGGAAGAAGAGAAAAGACATTGTGGAACAAGCGGAAGATCCTAGAACTGAATGTGAAGAAATGGAACTTGAGACTGATATCAATAACGTATTATGCAATGTTGATCAGCCTGGGGATGCGATCCTCCATAATCCACTAATGGAAATAGCTAAGACTAAGATTTTTGAAGAAGATGAATCCTTCGTATTCCATAGTGCATTTTTTTACAAGGAATCTAAAAATTTAATTATTTAAAAGAAAGATGTAAGACATAAGAAAGAGAAATCTCATTCAGAGATTAACCTTAGGAACATGCATCTGTCCCAAAACTCTCGACTTCACTGAGTAACTAGAGATGTTGTTGATGATTCAATTGGAGGCCTTGAGGTGGATAATGCCATACTGAAGGACTAAATCAAGTAATTGGAGGAAGCTTTCATTCCTATCCCATTGATTTCCAGTCCTTTAGCAATAACCGTGCATGCCACCCCTGCAACCAAGTTCAAAGGATCCTCCATACTCCTCACATAATGTAGAGGCTATGTGGAGAAGAATATCAAGAAAAGAATGGAGCTAATTACTCAAGCCTGGGAAACATAAAAAAGTATAACTTCGTTTGGAACGAGGGCACATGACTTTCAGGAATATTTTTAGGCTGATTTAAAAAAAGAAGAAGGTTTCTATCTAGACACGGTCGTCCCTTTTGGCATAAATGTCACCAGCATGACATAAATGAGAAGAAGAGAAGAATATATCCACTCCCCAAACGGGATCAAACAATAAAATGCATGTTGGAAAGAGAAATTTAAGAACCTATATCTCATTGTCATATCATGTGAACGAGTCGTATCAAAGAAAGAAGAATTATTTAGAAAGATGACCAAAATATACTTAGCCATAAGTACCAATGAGGTCCAAGACCCAAACTTAATCCTCAACTTCTTATCCTTAACCAATAAAGACTTTGATGTACAAGTTGATATTTTAAGGGGTTGTCTTTAGAAAAGTTTTACGACATTCTTGAATATGATGAGGATGACGTGGAAAACTGGCTAGTGGACTATTTGGTACAAAATGAAGAAATTGAACACACTTTGCATAATCTTTATATATATCTAAGGGAATTAGAAAGCGATATTTTCAACATAAAAATCTGGCATGAGATCAATGTGGTCCCCATGAGAAGCTACATTGAAGAATGGTTCCAAAGGGAAATTGACAAGCTCACCGACGAAGGGAAACAAGTGCTTGGCACGACTCGAGTAAACGTCGACGAGAGAAATAAAAAGGAATCAATAAGCAAGTAGAAAAGGGGGAGAGATATACCATCATAGTAAGTCTATACTGATCACATCATCCTTTCTTTATCAATCCATTTATTCCACCTCTTTAAATAGAAATGTCTAACCAAAGACTGAAAACTTCCAATTTCTTCTTTTCAGGTCTTGCTCTCTATCGTCGCCCATTTCTTCTTTATACAGTCCTATTTCTTGTACTTATTTATTTTATGGTCCGTGGGATCCCCAATCCCAGTCTATATGAAAAACACATTTAAATTTCGAGAAATATGTAACATAAATTATTATTTTTTGATAAATTTCAGAGAAAACTACTTCGGGAACAATCTCAATGGTACCTCGTAACCCTATTTTCGAAATCCAAAGTTAGTTCTCTTTATGCATGTTGGTCATCTTCTTTTATTTTTATGTGCTCAGAAATATTTATCTTGAGCTATTTTGGATGTCAACAAATTTTGTTTATTTAATTTGAATGTTTAATGTGTGTGATTCCTCATCCTATTTTCCAAGAAACTTTATTTCAAAAAAAAATAATATTTTCTATTGTTTTGTATTTATTTAAGTCCTTATAATGGAAATTCTCTAAGTCCCACATTTGAACTATACACGCCCCAGGAAAAAATTAAAGAGGAGTACCACATCTATAAAAACCTAGTAGGATTGAAATCCTCATTAGGTTTTCCTTTCGGTCCTAATAGATTTAAGGGTCAACATACTTTTAAATACACCTGCAAGAATATCCATAGAAATAGAAACTTTCAAAATGTTTTATCATTGCCAAAAAAAGAATCAACTAGATAAACATGTTACAAATATACCATTTGGTACTATACTAAACTGTCATAGGGATCTTAAAAATATTTATTATCTTACAAATATTTCAGTTGGATAGGCATGTTACAAAGATGCCCTCTTCCTCGAGAGAAATTGCAGATCAACCTATGCAAGGTGTGCTTGCTTCTCATGGAAAAAAGTTTCAGGAAAAGGGCATCTTCCTCTGTCTCGACACCATCTTTTCACATAGTTTAAATTAACTTCAATGAGCTTAAAACTCATGAAAATAAACAATCATGTTAGGTGTCTGTTAATATATAGAAAAAAGTAGCAAACACAGAGGTCACACAAGAAGATCAAAGAATATTAAAACACATTTACAAAAAAAAATTTATTTGTTTCTTTGCCACCACATATAACTTTATTTATGCTAACACATATAGAGGCATACAAGCTAGATGATATATTTAATAGAATGAAATGGATGTTGCTTACTTTGTTGAATTTCTCTCTAATTAATTGTTCACTCGATATTAACATAATATTATCATTAACTAATTTGGGAATTCGAGACTCTGGCTCTTCGGGGCTCTAGGCTTCGACGGAATTGTCTTTGTTCTAGAAGGAAAACTCCCAGAGTGGCATTCTCCCGAATTCATGTAGCATCTTGACATATTATGGATGACGTGTTGCAGAGTCCCACATGTCCTTTTCTATATGGATATCGCTTTTCTTGCTTGCTTCTTGCCACGTGTCCTTTTCTTCATGGATACCACCTGTCCTGCTTGTTTCTTTCCATGTGTCTCTAGTACTTCGAGATTCTGATTCTCCCACGGTCCCTCCATACTTATGCATTTATTTTGATTTTAGCCCAACAGGGACTATGCTTGTTAAGCCCTAATATTGGCTCATTACCCATTAATTGGGGCATATTATATTAGTAATGTTATTTTATTTATGTTAGCTTTAGACCATTAGTTGTAATTATACCTCCTAGTCTCCTATATATACCAAGGAGACATTTTCATTTGGAATCATCTTGTACTTGAACATTTAAGTGGGGTAAAAAGAGCTTGCCCCCTCAAAGAGCCTTATTATCTGAAATTATCTCTTTTTCAAGGCATTGAGTACTTTTTATGAGGTTTATCTATGCTATATTGATATTTGGTTGTTAACATATGGTATCAGAGCTCAAGGTCTTGGGGTTTCGCTACTACATCTGAGACACCTTGGAATTTTTGTTATAACTTTGTTTCTACAACATTTAAGAAGGAACGAATTGGAGGGTATTTATCAGATGGATCAAGGTACATTGGGTTCAAAATTCAGCTCCTGAGGAATTATACGTTCGGAGATAAAACATGTACAAGATAGGGTTCTGGAATCATCCTGAACTGATTCATTGCAAAATTTTCGCTATAAAACATTTTCTATAACATTTCAGACCCTGAACTTTGGAGGCTATTTACAA
Organism: Picea engelmannii; assembly: GCA_009831015.1. Taxonomy (NCBI): domain Eukaryota; kingdom Viridiplantae; phylum Streptophyta; class Pinopsida; order Pinales; family Pinaceae; genus Picea; species Picea engelmannii. The sequence continues at coordinate 11,078 of ML835788.1, read as the reverse complement.
AAATAAGTAAGATATTTGTGGTAAATATTTAAGCTTCTGGGTCATCTTAAATATGTAGATACACCCTGTGTAAGATAGGGTATCTGACTAGTCCTATTGACTATTCTCAAGAAGGTGTTCCAGGTAAAACAATCATAACTTCCTCTTAGAGTATCCAAATTGAGTGGGACTGGTGTCATTGGATCGTGGACAGTAAGTAGTATTTATGGTGTGAGTTTCAGAATTTTATATCAATTATTTTGTCAGGGGTATGCTATACAAGTGAGATCTCCGGGAAAGGACAAAAATCGGCAAGTTGTGGGGAAGTTACTGTAAATTCCACTTGGCACATCCAATTTTGATCAGACTTATGGCATTGCAGAGAAAACATATTAGAGAAATACATAAAATAAATTTTCATACCCATAAGAGCTGAAACTTAGGAGATAAAACATAAGAAATATTGTCTAGCAGAACCACCTCAAAATCAAGGTTCAAAAGTGATACTTGACCAACATGCCACCAAAAAAGGGACCTTCTACACCAAATAAGCCTCCATAAAATCCTACTTGGACTCTTGATGAAGGTGAAGAAATTCACAGGGACATAAATGAACTACAAAAGAAGATGGATTTAATGGAAGCTAAGTTGGATACTACGATGGATGGTTTAAAAGGGGAGATCATGGAAGTATTGAAAAATTTTGTAACAGAGAAGACACCTGAAAGTGAAAATGCATCCCATGAAATTCATGATGAGGACACAAGGAAGGTGAATCAAGAATGGAGAAACTCCAATTTTGGCTTGAACACCAACCACGTTCCTAAGATTGATATGAGGAAGTTTGATGACAAGGACCCAATCAAATGGATACCTCAGATGGAGCAATTCTTTGATCTCCATAATGTTCCACATACACAAAAGGTACGAATTGCTTTTTTATATTTAGAACCTAATCAATTTGTATGGTATATATGGCTTTGTTCTCACAAATCACTCGTCACTTGGACAATTTTCACAGAAGAAATGATAGCACACTATGAGGATACAAGGAATAATACCTTCTTTAGCCAATTGATAAATATCAATCAAAATGGTTCAGTTACCGAGCACATTGAGAACTTCCAAAGATTGAATATAAAGGTAACTAATATTCTATATGAGCACTTGATCGATGTATTCATAGGAACTTTAAAGGATAATATTCAACATGAGGTTTTCCTTTCGGAACCCAAATCATTGGAGAATGCATTTAAGGTGGCAAGAAATGTTGAAAGTAAAAATATGGCTATGGCTACTACAAGGACCAATCCTAACATCTATAGAGATAACAATGCTCCTTCTTCTAAAACACTTCAACCTACAAGGTTGACACCTCAACAATTGGAGGAAACAAAAGAAAATGGTTTATGCTTTAATTGTGACAACAAGTACACTAAGGGACATAAGTGTGGTGAGAAGAAATTATTCTACATAGATTGCGAAGAGGAAGAAGAAGAAGAACAAGAACCATCTCAAGATGAAACTGTAGAAGCAATTTCATCTGAAGAGTTGACTCCCATGATATCGTGTAATGCATTGGCTGTAATTAGCACTCCTCAAACCCTCAAGATTGAAGGATACATCAAAAAGAAAAAGGTAATAGTTCAAATTGATTCTGGCAGTACTCATAATTGCATTCACTATAAATTAGCCAAAGATCTCAATTGCTTTCTATATCCAATGCCAGAGTTTCAAGTAATGATTGCAGATGGAGGAACTATCAATTGCTTAGGAAAATGCAATAAGATCAATCTTACTTGGGGGAATATGTAATGAATAGTCTAATGATTTCTATACGCATGAGTGGTGCAGATGTTGTACTAGGAATCTAATGGTTACTACCATTAGGAACAATGGCTTTTAATTTTCAAGAACTTTTCATGAAATTTTCATTGGAGGGAAAATAAATTGAGTTAAGAGGTATCACAGGGAAACTCGGTAAGGTGATAAGCTCTAACAGCATGAAAAAATTATTGAAAAAGGGGCATCAAGGTATTATTGCACAACTATGCTCAGTAGATGTTCAAACATATAAGCCATCTATTCCTCAAGATCTCCAAAGGATCATTGATAAGCATTCCAAAGTATTTGAAGATATTCCCAAAGGTATTCCACCCAGTCAAAATCATGATCATGAAATTCACCTAATTCCTGGGAGTGTTCCTCCTAACATCAGGCCATACAGATACCCTTACGCCCAGAAGAGTGAAATTGAGCACATGGTTGAAGA
>ML835787.1:35518-48197 GCA_009831015.1 Picea engelmannii | reverse complement strand
TATGTTATGTTATATATAACACACTATGTGTTATATAATATATAACACACAATGTGTTATATATAACATAACACACTGTGTGTATGTTATGTTATATATAACACACTATGTGTTATATAATATATAACACACAATGTGTTATATATAACATAACACACTGTGTGTTATATAATATATAACACACTGTGTGTTATATAATATATAACACACTGTGTGTTATATAATATATAACACACAATGTGTTATATATAACATAACACACTGTGTGTTATATAATATATAACACACTGTGTGTTATATAATATATAACACACTGTGTGTTATATATAACATAACACACTGTGTGTTATATATAACATAACACACTATGTGTTATATAATACATAACGCACCTTGTGTTATGTTATATATAACACACTATGTGTTATGTTATATAACACACAGTGTGTTATATATAACATAACACACTGTGTGTTATATATAACATAACACATTGTGTGTTATATATAACATAACACACAATGTGTGTGTTATGTTATATATAACACACAGTGTGTTATGTTATATATAACACACAGTGTGTTATGCTATATAACACACAATGTATTATATATAACATAACACACTGTGTGTTATGTTATATATAACAGACTCTGTGTTATATATAACATAACACACTGTGTGTTATATTATAACACACAGTGTGTAATATAACACACAGTGTGTTATATATAACATAACACACTGTGTGTTATGTTATATATAACACACTCTGTGTTATATATATTATAACACACTGTGTGTTATATATAACATAACACACTGTGTGTTATATATAACATAACACACTATGTGTTATATATAACATAACACATTGTATGTTATGTATTATATAACACACAGTGTGTTATGTTATATATAACACACAGTGTGTTATGTTATATATAACACACATTGTGTTATGTTATATATAACACACAGTTTGTTATGTTATATATAACACACAGTGTGTTATGTTATATATAACACACAGTGTGTTATGTTATATATAACACACAGTGTGTTATGTTATATATAACACACTGTGTGTTATATATAACATAACACACACATTGTGTTGTATGTTATATATAACACACAATGTGTTATGTTATATATAACATAACACACTGTGTGTTATGTTATCTATAACATAACACACATTTTTGTGTTATGTTATGTGATGCAGGAGCATCGCTCACTCATCAAGCAAGCCAGCAAAACTTTTTTTTGAAATTTACCTTGATATTTGTTGCGCCAAGCATTAATGAGTTAATGTAATGAAGCGCACTTGTGTTGTATAATAGATCGGAAGGCATTTATTAGAGTTAATGCTGGTAGATAGGAATTCATTGTAGATTTGATAGTTTTTAGGTTTCGAGAGGGAGAACGGAATATAGGCACCCTCCTTTGTACATTGTAACATGATTCTGGATTATCAAGCATTCAGAAGAGAAGAGCAGAGCAGAGAACTGGTGAAGAACACCCATGTACAGATTGAATTAATAGAAGGAAGTTCATTGGATTCAACTTCATGGTTTGTGTTGTCTCTCTGTGTTGATATTATGCTTATGGATGTTTTTCTTTCTTGTATGCATTTGATTTTGAATATGTTGTGCATGTGATTTCAGAGGTTTACTGAAGTCTGAGATAGAAGGGAATGAGTTCAATTGTTTCTCTGTTTGAGCCAAGAGATTCCTGCATAGAGTGCAGTCGAATTCATCCGCATGGAGTCCATTGATGAGGCTCAACAGTTAAACTCTCATTCTCTCTCACCCAGAAGTTGAATTGGGTTGACAGAGCCGTGCGGGAGAAGTGCAGGCCGAGTTTGAAGTCTCAGTGGGAAGTCTGAGCAAAGGAAGGTAGAGACTGATGTTGTTGTATGCGCACAGAGTCTGGAAGGGCTCAACCTTTAAGGGTTGTTGAGGTCGAGCATTAGGGTGTGCGCAGAATCTCTGAAGGAATCAGAGTTGGCAAGCTCAGGAGGGATAATTCCTTCGTGAACACGGTGAGAACAAACCTAGGTGGGGTTTGAACCGGGAGAAGCTTTGAAGCGGAGGAAATCTCCAAGGTGGAAAATTGACGGTCAGGATTCGTAGAGGAGAATCGCAAGATCCAGCAGACCGTCAGATCTGGGAGAAGTAGCAAGGGATTTAACCCTTGAGTGCAGGAAGAACCCATAGCCATTTCATATCGGCATATCGAGGTTTGCGAATATGAGAGTTCTGAACTCATCGAAATCGCGATTGCCAATTTCTCGAGTTAAACGGAAGTCGTTGATCAGAGCAGGAATAGGTGGCACGAGATCCCTAGAGATCGGGATTCGGCATTCGGGGTTTTCCAATACACAAGCATCGTGACCTTTGAAATCGCACTCCCGAGATCCCCGATTGCACGAGAGAAGGAAGTGATGTGGTAGCGTGGGACCACGAGATCTGGTGGAGGACAGGTGTCATCAGAGTTCGGGGTTTGGAGTTTTGTGGCGCAAGTGAATCGCAGCATTGCAAGTGCCGATTCCCCGAAAAGGAAATCCCCGACAGGTGTGAGAAGCATTGACCCTTTGACCATCGGGTTTCAGCGAAGTGAAAGACCCGATATTGTGAGCGCCGAACTCGCGAGCTCGCGAGTTCCGATTTCCCGAGATACAGGGTGGGAGATCACCAGGAGGATCCTGTGGGTACAGAAAAGTCTCGAAACGGGATTGAAGAGCAGTACAGCTCTTCGGGCCAGAAACGGAGAAGGTCCTGGTGAGAGCGGGTTGGACCGTGATGCTAACTGCTCTCGACAGCAGCCGCTTCCACCAAGACCTTCTTACACACACAGGCCCAAAGAGTCAAAGACTCTTCCTACTCCACTCGGGAGTTCTCAATACCCACAGTTCTCCCTTCGGCGATCTCTCCTTCGCTTATCGGGAAATCGGGTTTCGCAGCATTGCGAAACTCGGGAACACAATTCACATGAAACTCAAAACCCCGATCCCCGATGGTTCAACGGGTCAATGTTTCCTTTCTTATCGGGAAATCGCTGATTGTGGTGTCAACAACCTGACTTTCCGAACCCCGAGCTCCGAGGTGCCGATCTTCCAATACAATGCCACCTGGACTCCACTCGTACCTGTGGTCCCACACTGCCACTCCACTTCTCCCCTTGTGCGATTGGGAATCGCGGGATCGCGATTTCACCAATTGAAATTCCTTGCAACGAGAATCGTCGAATGCCGAATCCTGACCTTCCGGGATCGCGTGCCACCTGTCCTGTGGAGATCAACGGCTCCGAGTAACTCGAGAAATCGCGACTTGCGATTTCAACGAGTCTACGCCTCACCTTGTGAATCGCCGAATGCCGAACCCCGATGGCTTTGACCCTTCCTGCGCCTAGGGGTTAACTCCTACGTAGTTTCTCCACGATTGGACGATCCTCGGGACTTCGCGATTTCCTTCTGCGAACCCTGTCCGTTGACTTTTTCCCTTGGAGATTTCTTTCTCTTGAAATCTTCTCTCCATTCGAATCTCACCTGGGTCTGTTTCCGCAGTGTCACCAGGGAACTATCCCTCCTGAGCTTAAGTCCTCTGAATCCTTTAGAGACTTCTGCCCAAACTGCTTGCATTCGACCTTCAAACACTCTCAAGTGTTTAACTCGCCCAGACTCTATGCACTTCTGACACCAGCAGTCCTGTCTTTCTTTGCCCAGGCTAGCGGCTGAAAACTTCAAGTTCGACCTGCACTTCTCTGCACGGCTCGAACAACCCAATTCAACTCTGGACCGATGAGGACAAGAGTTTAACTGTCTGGCCTCATCAATGCACTCTATGCGGATGAATTTGACTGCACTCTAAGTAGGAATCTCCTGGCTCAGACAGAGAAACAATTGAAACTCATTCTCGTCTCTCTCACAGACTCCAAATCAACTATGAAATCACATATGCAGCATATCAACACAAATGCATATAAGGAAAACAAACATTCACCAGCACATAAGCAACATACACAGAGAAAACAACACCCATCATGAAATTGAATCAAAAGCTCTTTCTATTAATCCAATCTGTACATGAGGGCTCTCTACAAGTTATCTGCTCTGTTCTTCTCTTCAGAATGCTTTCCCATCCTCCAATGATACAAAGGAGGGTGCCTATATTTCATTTTCCCTCTCGAATTCTACAACTATTAAATCTACAATAAATTCCTATCTATCTTTACATCAATTCTATTAAATGCCTCAGCTACTAAGGACGTGAGCTTAAAGGCTCAAGGTCCATTACAATGTACAAGTGTGCTTCATCACATCAACGCATAAATGTTTGGCGCAACATATCAAGGTGTTTCAAAATTTTGATGCTGGCACTATCCAGCTGTCTTTCCTTGCTCCACGCGCTGGCTCGCTTGATGAGTTGTGATGCTCCTGCATCATACTCCTTGGCTCAAAATATTTCATGGGCTCCTGTCCATGAGCTCCCGCACGGTCTTCCCATGCTTCTGTATAACTGCCTTGGTTTCCCATCTGGCATCCTCCACTGGGTGGTTCTTCCATTTCACCAGGTATTCAAAATATTGCTTCCGCCTGGTCTTCTTACCTAATCGCTTGTCCAGTATATACTCCATCTGCGGCTTTTCTGCTGCTGGCATCTGCTTCTGACACTGGACCACTGGTTCCTCAATTCCAACTTCTGCTTCTCTATCAGCCCTGTATGGGTATAAATCTGAAATATTGAAAATCGGAGATATCCCGATGCCATCCGGCAACTTAAGCTCGTATGCATTTTCTCCAAATTTTCTCAGGACTCTGTACGACCCAATCTTTTTCATCTTGAGCTTGTTATATGTTCCCCTCGGGAACCTCTCCTTCCTTAAGTGTGCCAGAACCATGTCTCCAACTTCAAACTGAAGTTGTCTCTTCCTCTGATCGGCTCTGCGCTTATACTCTTGATTGGACTTCTGTAGTCTCTGCCTCACCTCCGCGTGAAGTTCCTGCATTGCCTCAGTGAACTCTTCAGCACGAGCGCTGCTAGTCTCAGCCTGTTCTGACTCCCTGAGCTCAGGAACTCCTCTCGGCTGTGTCCCATACAAAATATGGAATGGGCTTTTTCCAGTACTCTGATTCACTGAATCATTGTACGTGAACTCTGCCTGTGGCAATATCTGGTCCCAACTGCTATGGTGCTCTATCACCAAGCTTCTCAATAAATCCCCTAAGCTTTTGTTGACCACTTCTGTCTGCCCATCTGTCTGCGGGTGGTAAGCCGAACTAAATGCCAAATTAGTTCCCAGCTTTTTCCATAGCGTCCTCCAAAAGTGACCTATGAATTTCGTATCCCGATTCGAGACTATGCTCCTCGGCAATCTGACGATCTCTTTGAAAAACAAATTTGCGATGTGGGTCGCATCGCTGGTCTTATGACATGGAATGAAATGTGCCATTTTTGAAAACCTGTCCACCACCACGAAGATGGAATCAACGCCCCGCTGTGTTCTCGGCAAACCCAACACAAAATCCATACTGATTGCCTCCCATGGCCTTTCAGGTATGGGAAATGGTTGATATAACCCAGCATTCTACTTTCGGCCCTTTGAATGTTGACATATCCGACACCTATCAACAAACCTCTTTACATCTGCTCGCATGCCTAGCCAATAATACGATTCGCTCAGCTTCGCGAACGTTTTGTCATGTCCGAAGTGACCTGCTAATCCACCACTGTGCTTTTATCTCACCAAATTCTCCCTCATGGAGAAATTCGGTATGCACAATTGATTGCCCCTGAACAACAATCCTTCCTGGATCATATATTCCAGCCACAGACTCTGATCCTTGAGAACTAGATTCTCAGCTGCTTCGTATGCTTCTCCGAAATCTGCATCACCTGCATACATATCTTTCAGATTTTCAAAACCCAAAGTCTTGACTCTGAACTCCTGCAGCAACAAACATTTCCTACTCAAAGCGTCAGCTACTTTGTTAGCAGTCCCCGAAATATGCTTAATCACAAATGTGAAATTCTGCATGTACTCTACCCATTTCGCATGCTTTTGGTTCAACTTATCCTGTTGACTCACGAACTGCAATGCATGATTATCGCTGTACAAAACGAATTCCTTGGGTATCAAGTAATGCCTCCACTTTTTCAATGCCTATATAATGGCATAAAACTCTTTGTCATACGTGGAGTATTTCATCTTTGCGTCATCCAGCTTCTCGTTGTAATATGCAACAAGTCTGTCATCTTGACTCAGGACCCCTCCAACAGCATATCCATTGGCATCACACTTCACCTGGAATGTCTTCTGAAAATCAGGCAACACCAGAATTGGTTGCTCTGTAATCTTCTGCTTCAACAGATTGAAGCTCCTTTCAGCCTCGGCTGTCCAGTGAAAAACTTTATGTCGTTTCTTCATGGTGTCCATCATTGCTACGCTAATTCCACTGAAATTCCGAATGAATTTCCTGTAGAAACTAGCTAATCCATGGAAACTTCTTACCTCGAAAACATTTCTCGGCGATGGCCAATTCCTGATCACTTCTACCTTCTCAGGATCCATCTTCAACTCATTTGCCGAAATTACAAAACCCAAATAAATGAGTTATGTCTGCATGAATGAGCACTTTTTCAAATTTATCAACAACTTCTCCTGCTGTAGTCTTCTCATCACAATAGCCAAATGCTTTAAATGCTCAGCCTTGGTCTTACTGAAAATCAATATATCATCTAGGTACACGACCACAAACTTGCCAATGAATTCCCTCAGGACTTCATTCATCAGCCTCATAAAAGTGATTGGCGCATTTGTCAAGCCAAACGGCATGACCAGCCATTCATATAAACCCTTGTTTATTTTGAATGTTGTCTTCCATTCATCACCCTCTCTCATCCGGATCTGATGATATCCGCTCTTAAGATCAATCTTCGAAAAATAATTTGCCCCGCTTAGGCAATCCATCAAGTCATCCATTCTCGGCAGTGGAAATCTGTACCTGATGGTGATTTTGTTTATCGCCCTAGAGTTTGTACACATCCTCCAGCCTCCATCCTTCTTCGGACTTAGCACTGTTGGAATAGCACACGGACTGAGACTCTCTTTAACCAGTCCTTTATCCAACAAATCCTGTACCTGCCTTTTGACTTCCTCATTCTCCTGAGGTGTCAACCTGTACGTAGCTTTATTCGGCAAGCTTGCTCTAGGTATGAGGTCAATATGGTGACTCACACTCCTCATCGGTGGCAACGAACGAGGTAGTTCGTCCACGATGATATCAGCGAACTCTCCCAACAGTTCCTAAATCTCCTCTGGCAAGTCGTCCACTCTTGTGCTTGTCAGGACAATTCTCGACTTCCTGACAACAAAGAATTGTGGATCTTCATTCTTCTCCATCTCTGTGAGAAGTTCCTTCCCACTCATAAGAAGTATGGTACTGGTTACTTCCGGCTTCACTTCCTTATCTTTTATCGGAAGCAATGTGTGTGTTTTCCCATCCTTCTCCAAGGTGTATGTGTTCATCCTCCCGTCATGAACAACATTTCGGTCATACTGCCATGGTCTACCCAATAATACATGACATACATCCATAGGAATGACATCACACAGAATTTTATCCCTATATTCACCCATTTTAAATTCAACCAAGCATTGTTTCGTAACACATACCTGGTGTCCTTTCTGCAGCCATGACACTTTATACGGACTCGGGTGATTGGTTGTCTCCAGCTCCAATTTCTCCACCATCTCGGTCGAAATGAGATTATCGGTGCTTCCACTGTCCACGATGACCTTGCATTTCTAGCCCTTGGTCTTGAAAGTCGTCCGGAACAGTCTGCATCTCTGAGCTGTATCTTCCACCTCTTTCTCGGGTGTTAACAAAATTTTATGCACCGTCAGTGACTTCCCACTTCCGGTGTCTTCATCCTCATCATCATGCCTCTGCACCTCTGTGAAGTAGCTTCTCCTATGTCCATCTTCCTGTCTGGACAATCCACGGCTTTGTGTCCGTCTTTCCCGCATGTAAAACATGTGATAATTCCTCCACGGCCTCTTCCTCTACCTCGGGTACGAGGAATAGTGTTGGCATCATCATATCCGCCACCCTGCTCTGTATGCTGCCTCCTTGGCTTAGCGAGGGCTCTCTCGTGTCACTTGATATATCTATGGAAATTGGTGGCTAGATTTGGTTTATTTTGGGGGTTTTTATAAAGTTGTTGGTTAAGAAGGGGAGGGACACTCAGGGCTATGGAGTCAAAATTTCTGAAAATGAATGAAAACAATGATCATCTGGTAGAACTCTCTAGAGGATAAAGGCTAAATGAGGCAATGAATATGATTTGTAAATTGAGATTTGCAGAGTGTAAGAGGAAAGGGGAAAAACAAGTAACTGCATAAGAGCATTAATAAAATGAATTTTGAATTAGTTAGGAAGAAATACACAGAGTTTAAATTGTTTCAGCTAAGAGCATCAAGGGATGAATTCTGGGCTTTTAACTATCCAATTTAAATAGACTATTATCAGACTAATCAGTAGGTGTGGACACTAACAGATCTCCCTAGATCCACCTGGATCCAGAAAAAAATAGGACAGGACACAACTCTTTCCCTAAGTTGTAATCATTGAATCTACTAATAAGAAGGAATAAGTGACATACCTTTATATCGCTTCCTTAGGTCTCTATTGTTCCCGCTTTGCTCCAGTGCTCTTGTGAAGTCAAGTCCAAGACAACACAAACCAACCAAAGTGAAGATAGAAAAGTGTATTCAATGTCAACTTATGCATATGATCAAGGAATTACACAATAAAGTAAGAGTGACTTTATAGGAAAGGGACATGTCGCTATATCATATTAATTGAAAGTAGAAGATACAACCTAATCGCCTTGATGTTGTAAGATTCCTTTTATGGACCCTTGGTCCCAACACACACAATTTATCTATACTTGCATGAAGAAGATCCAATTCCTCTTGATAAACCAAATAGAGCCTTCAAGCTTCTGTCCAAACAGGGTTCTTCACACAATTTTTTCACCAATTCTTCATCAAATATTGCTTAACCTTTTCCATGAGAAACCTTTAAATATATAGGAGAAGGAGAGATGGTTACATGGATGAGGATGATCCCATCAAATCTGATAAGTCAGTAGAATCACAACCATGCGAATGCCAACTCATTTTCTAGAAGATTCCCTTCTAGAACCCTCGAGACCTCTTCTCCTTTCCAAGCTTAAAAACAAGTTCGCACCCTGTGTATAGAGAAAACTGTGAGAAGTTTGCACCCTAAGTGTGGGTGGCCTACAAGAATGAGGGATTCGCGCACCCTAGGCCATAGGTAGCGTGCGAACTCATCTTAAAAACATGTATTTTGGAAGAAGACAGGAGCCACTTTTCTCAAGCAAAAATTCCATGTTGGGAGCCTGAATACACCACTGTTAAGACATCACCAAAGTGACCAAAATCATATGTAACAGAATGCCCCCCAAAGTATGAGGTCGGAATATGTGATAGCTGGAATACTTTGTAAACTACGTGTGTGTGTCAGAAACTAGGAGTGCACCTAATCAGAAACCTACAAAGAACCAAGCATCTGCAGAATATAATACCAGTTCCGAGGTAGGAATTCCCATGCTCAGATCACAGATGGATGACATCATGAACGTAGGTCATGGCCACCAATCATACATCGTGGATCCATGCCATCAAAATACTGCATAGCCACCAGGAATACACTGTGGATCTATGTGAGAAGACTCAAATTAAGATGACATAGCCACATGACATACAAAGTGGATCTATGTGTCGATGCAAATCATACATACTCCATCGTAGCCTAGATCAAAAAGATGAGACCCGGGGTCTTCAATCCCATCACCTGAAAGTATGAATATAGCCATGTGATTACATGTGCTGAAGTCAAACATGGTAGAAACCACTTGATTACTGGTCAATGATGAAACTATTAACAAGTGTGAGGTAAATCACCATTGATGTCAATGACTCCCAAGGTACACTAGCACAATCCACCGAATGTGAATAAATGAGTTGAGGTTGAACATTCGATGAAATCTCCCGATCAGGGGTCAATAATGAAAACACACAGTCGAAAGTGAGGAAACCTACCATTGAGGCATGCAAGTTCCAAGGTACCAAATAATTTATAAGTCTTGTTTCCGGATAATGAGTTGGAGTCGACAAAACAAGACTTGTCACAGGAGGGTCTTGATGTATCCCCCATCAATGACACGAAATGAGTAACAGATTGTGAAGGTAAAACAGAGTATGAATATAGGTTGAAATGGACACAGGGAAGGCCGACATGGTAAGAATAGACAACTGCAGATGGCTAACTCAATAGAGGGTTTGTATGAACTTCTCTTGAACATATGAATGACACGACCAAGGACTTGGCAGCATTGACTCAGAGACGACCCAGGATATGACCTTGTAGCGTCGAATGAGAGACAAATGGATTTCCCAAAATGGCTTCAAATAATGAATAGGGGGTGTCATGTTCAAGAGTGACACTTATTGCCATTAATATGAATACGAAAACACATCCCTTTCCCAAAATTTCCCTCACCATTTCTGGCGAGTACCTCTTTATTTTTACGCCAGTTTGAGGAGCATAACATATGTTTGTTGATGTAATCTCATCCTTTATATGAGTCCCTCGGAGTATGTTTAACGAACCCTAGGAAGGAGTGGCTCGGTCCCATTACGGGTCTTTCGATGTTTGTTTAATGAGTCCAAAGATAGAAAACTCGGGGGGTTTTCATGTTTTGAGAGTCTGAAAAACACTTAAAGAGAACTCTCTTAGTTCCTTTTTCGTAAAATAGTTTTAAAGCACCGAAAAAGTGATAAACAATCACCCATCGAACGTTTTGTTCAGATACTTTTACGAGCATGAATAGAACAAGGTCGCTCGACGATCTTTTCGTTTTTATGGAGTGTGAAAAGAGCTTAAAGGGTACTCCTTTACGTTCCTCATTTTCGTGTTATCATGACGAGTACGAAAAGACAAAAAAAGTACACTCCATTACATTCTCGTGTATTTTTTAGCACGAGAACGAACGAAGACTAAGCTCGAGGTTTTTTCTAAAAACCATAAAAAGCAGTCGTACATGCGACAAAAAAGAAAAACATTCATACTCGTTCGTATGGACTTCAAAGTCGCCATATATGCAAAAAATTCACACTCATAGGACTTATTAGGCATTAGGTTTTATCAACAAAACAATATAAACATCAACAAAAATGGTAAAAAGTGAATAAATATGGGTAAAAAGGGCTTTTACCATTTTCCTTGTGATTTTGCCAAGAACTTTGCCCAATACACCTAATTTTCCCCCAAATTTCGTTGCTCGATCATGGGAGGCATAAGAAACCATTTGGTGAACCATATCCATCAACGAGGTAAGCTCTTGATCTTCTCCCTTTTCCATGGTTTAGTTTTAGTTTTTATTGGCAATTTTCAAGGTTTTGGGTTCATTTTAGGGCCAAAACTTGCACCCGAGCATTCTCACAGGCTAGCCATATGGGACCTGCGAGAATCTAGGATTCTTGCAGGTGGCCTTAAGGGAACCTCCAAGAATCTCGCATTGTGCTAAAGGGGCACCTGCAGGGGCCGAAAAATGAAAATTCAATTTGATTTTTGCTCAATAAAAAATCTGCCAAGGTTTGAAACAAGTTGTTGACCCTTCTCTTATGGTTCTTGTGTAGGAATTTGACCATCACGATGTTGGAGTGGCGAGAAAGAGAACATGAGGAGGAGGATTCCATTGCTGGGAATGACCCGAGTACCATTGCTTCCCTCCGAGACTGTGGGCTCTTGAAATTCTTCCGGGTTCCGGGCATGAGGGCCCAAATTAGGTTGTTGGAGTACCTGGTTCATATGTGGGACGTGGACCAACAGTTGTTTCACATGGGAGTCCACACATTGACCCTAGATATCGAGGATATCTATTTTCTAACAGGGTTATCACAGTGTGGGTACCACGCTAGCTTGACCAGTAGCCGAGGTGGCGGACTCCCTATGAGTGAGTATTGTCACTAGTACTGTGTTCCTGAGGTAGAAAGAAGCAAGGGAAAGGTTTCTATTTGAGGGGTCCAAAACTTGACCCTATGAACCATCTTGTTCACTATAGCACGCATGGTCGAGAGCTGATGCAGGAGCATCTACACGTCATCAAGCGAGCCCGCGCGCACGGAGAAAGAACCTACAGCTGGACAGTGCCAGCGCGCACATTTTTGAAATGCTTTGGAGATTGTTGCGCCGTCGTTTGGATGAGGCATTCAAAGCCAAGTGCGGTTGTATTGTATTAGTAGATAGGAAGGCATTTATGTGAATTAATGTTGTTAGATAGAAATTAACTATAGATTAGACAGTTTTAGCTTTCAAGAGGGAAAACGGAGTATAGACACCCTCCCGTGTATCATTGTAAGATTATTCAGATTCTCATTCATTCATACAGGAGCAAGAGAGAGCAGATCCAAGAGAGAGCCTGTGAAGAAACTCCATGTACAGTTGTTGAATTAATAGGAAGAGCCTGATTCAATTACCATGGATGTATTTGATACTTTTGTGTTGTTGATGTTATGCTTTTGTTTACTTGCTTCATTTTATGCGTATCTTTTGTATGCTGCATATGTGATTGCTTATCAGGTT